>PVIW01008704.1:0-58260 GCA_004026585.1 Noctilio leporinus | reverse complement strand
TTTTCTGTGCTTCTCCCATCAAAGCCATAGCAGGGCTTATTCTCAACCTATGAGAAAGTAAACTCTTAAAGACACCCATGCTTTGCTTGATTTAAGTTTTAGTTGGTTGGTTCTCTTTTAGCTCTAAAGATGTTCTATGAAGACAGAAGTTGTATTCTTTCTAGCTTTAAGAAGAAGAAAAATACTAGAAAAGAAAAAAGAAATAAGCTTTTTAGTAACACAGAAGATGTGGTTCTTGAAGGAGGGATATTTTGCTCAAATCATATAACATACCCCTACCTAATTTCATTTCTTCATATTTTTATTCTGACTTATATTAGGCAATCTCTGCCTATTATCGATATATCATCACTCATTACTATCTTCAGTTGCCTCTACCAAAATCAAATGTTTACCTATAGCCAGTCATTCTTAAACATAAACATCCATGAAAGTTTAATACAGAAAGAGAACAATAAGATTTTTTAAAGATTTTATTTATTATTTTTAGAGAGAGGGGAAGGAGAGAGAGGCAGAGAGGAAGAGAGACATCAATGTATGGTTGCCTTTCACCTGCCTCTAGCTAAGGACCTGGCTGGAGACCTGGCTTGCAACCTGGTTATGTGCCCTGACTGAGACTCAAACCAGTAACCTTTGGGTTTACAGGCCAGTGCCTTATCCACTGTGCCACCAGCCAGGGTGAATAATAATAAGACTTTTGAATACCTGTCACACCAGGTGTGGCTCTCCCTATATTGCTATGCCATCCATATTAGTTTGCTAGGGCTGCTGTAACAAAATTCCACCAACAGAGTGGCTTAAACAACACAAACCTATTATCTCACAGTTCTGGAGGCTAGAAGTCCAAGGACAAGGTGTTGGTAGGACTAATTCCTTCTGTGGTCTATTAGAAAGAGCCTGTTCTTTGCTCTTCCTCTGGGGTCTTGTGGTTTGCTGGAATCTTTGGCATTTCTTGGTTTGCATAAGCTTCACCCTGATCTCTGCCTTCTTCTTCACATGGTATTCTCCCTGAATGTGTGTGTTTATCTTCAAATTTCTTCTTCTATAAAGACACCATTTATATTGGATTGGGGGTCCGCCCTACTTGTGTATGATCTGATCTTAACTAACTGCATCTGCAGTGATCCTATTTAAAACTAAGGTCACATTGTGAAGTATGGGGTTTAGGACTACAGCATATAAATAGGAGAGCACAATTCAACCCATTGCAACAACTCATTAAGGAATTTGTTGT
This sequence comes from Noctilio leporinus, assembly GCA_004026585.1. NCBI lineage: Eukaryota > Metazoa > Chordata > Mammalia > Chiroptera > Noctilionidae > Noctilio > Noctilio leporinus. The sequence goes on along the minus strand of PVIW01008704.1, from coordinate 57,026 downwards.
TATCCCCATTTTACAGAGTAGGAAATGACATTCAGTGAGGCTAAGTCATGAACTCAAAGGGGAACGACGAGTGAATTGCAAAGCTGGGATTTGAAACGTGGCCTGTCTGATTTCAAACCCCAGTCTCTTCTCGTTGTATAAGCAAAATACCTTTATTTACAGTCTCTGTCTTATTTCTTCTAGGTTTAGTAAATGTCTGTCAATTTATTGAGCCTGGGCCTTTTCATTATTATATAATGATTTAGTTCTATTTCAAAATATTTACCGAGTGCCTGCTATTACTTTAAGTATTTTAGGCACTGAGTTCAAAGATGACTTGAAACATGGACCAGGTTTCCAGGCACTCAGCATTTACTGGAAGAGACAGACATATAAGCAAATCACTATTTCATAAAGAAACGGTAAGCATTAAGAAGGGATTCAAGCAGCTCTGTTGTGGAGGGAATAATATTAATCAGTGGAATCCAGCCAATAATTTTTGTATCTTCACATGTATGACAAGAAACTAAATGAAGGACATTTAACACACATGCTTTCTTCCTTCGTGGGACTTTTGAAGAAACTCTGTCCACAAGGAATTAATTTCTGAAGTAGAATCAGCTTCTAAGAAACCTGGTCTCAACCTTCCTTGTCATTGATGTCATTCAACCTCTCCCAGTGAGTAGGACCTGGTTCTTGAGACACTGAATCTTAGCATAATGCTAAGTTCCTTCTCAGAGGTAAATGGTGACATTCCCACAAGAGAACAAGAGGACACTTTCTTTCCTTGCCTGGCTCACCCTGACGGTCACAGATCTGCTCTTCATGGGGGAAAGTATACAGAAGGTGAAACAAAGCCATTACTTTTTTTTCACCCTAGCTACCAAAGTCAGTCTGTTAAAGGAAGTATTTCCAACCAAGGCACTTCTTCAAAGCACCCTGTCCACAATTCCTTGCCTTTGAGGTCATCAAATAGTTACTCTAGAACCTACACGACCTCTCAAAATGCACGCACACACCCATATGTCAGAAACTGTTAAGAACAAGGATGGAATTTTTTGGGCTTCAGAAAAAGATCTTTTTGCAGATAGGAAAACACCTGTTTTAAAAATGTTTGCAAGATCATATCACTTAAGTTCTGAAACCTCAGATAGAATAAGCATGAGAATCAGAGAAAGGGAGACAGAGAGGAAAGACATTTCATTTTTTTTTTTGTTAATGCTTTATTTTTTAAAAAAGATTTTATTTATTATTTTTAGAGAGAGGGGAAAGGAGAGAGGCAAAGAGGGAGAGAGACATCAATGTATGGTTACCTTTCACCTGCCTCCAGCTACAGACCTGGCTGGAGACCTGGTTTGCCACCTGGTTATGTGCCCTGGCTGGGAATTGAACCAGCGACCTTTGGGTTCGCAGGCCGGCACCTTATCCTCTGTGCCACCAGCCAGGGCTGGGACACTCCATTTTTAAAAAAGAAGCTGCAGTACACTCACTCTCTGGTTTTAACTGAATGTGGCAGAAAAAGGCTACTGAATACTGCGGTTTCTTTCTCAAAAAGGGAACCTCAAATACCTTCAAGTCTCTAAATTCTCCTGGATGTGCTATTTGCAAATAATTAGAGTTTATTTATGCATTCATCCAACTGACACTTCTACCTGTCAATATTGTGTCAAATGCCGAGAAGGCTCTCAGACCGATGGTGATGGTGGTAATATGTTAATACCAATGTCAATGTCAGCAACAACACAGATGAAAAAAGGCTAGCATTTGCATAGTAAGGCCCATCCTTTGTGCGGTCTGTGCCTGGGACTACTGTTCTATGTTAGACTGATATATCAAAATGAATGGCTCACTTGGGTTTTCATGAAGAAGAGTGTTGGTATAAAGTACTCAGGCCGACATAGCTTTGTGTTGGAGACAAGCTATGTCAGTATGGGAGAAAACTAAAAAGGAATTTTAAAAAATTACTTTACTCCAACAGAAAAATCTCCTGTACTAATACGCACGTGTGGGGAGTAAGCGGATATCAAGTATATAACACAAGATTCTTTCATATCTGGATTAGTTACAATGCTTTTGGCTGTAAAAACAAGACAACTCACCAAAAATGGCTTTGATAATGGCGTTTATAATTCACATGAAACCTGGAGAGCAGGTGGCTTCTGGCTTTTTAATTTGGGGGCTTAACGAGTTCATCAGGGAGCTCTCGTTCTGCTCTGTCCTGGCTTTGGGCTGCCCTCCTGCTGGCAAGGTGGCTAAGACGCTCTAATCATCATCTCACGAAACCATATCCAGGAACCTCAGAAGAACCCTCTTCCTTTGCTTGTCTTTTGAGCCCCAAAGAACTTCTCCGAAGCTCCTTTTTACAGGCTTCCTCTCAGGTCCCATTGGCCAGAATTATGAGTCACACACATATTTCTAAAGCGATCACTGGCAAAGGGAATGAAATGAGCGTGATTTATCTAAACCATCCAGACTGAACCCTTGGGGCTGGAGAGAAAACTCCAGAAAAGGCTCCTTCCCTACCTGCCCCACCCCTTTCCACCAGGAAGAGCATGGCTATCCAATTCGTGAACAGAACGGGAATCCCCTTAGCACAGAAGACAGGGAAGTCCTTGGGGTGGGGTGGGGGAGATTGACATGAGACAGGCAGCCAGAGGGACTGCCGCAGCAGAGCCACAAAGCAGAAGTACCTCCAGGCGGAGCAATTCCCTGAAGGGAACCTTCTCTGAATGGCCCCTGGACTTGACCTTGCTGCCCAGATGAGCTTCTCTTACAAAGATGAGTTTTGCTGGTCTTCAGCATTCCTGCTAAGGCCACGTTGTGCTGTATATTCTGCTGGTTCATACTATACCACCTTGACCTGAAGCCAAATTATGCATGAGTTCTAAAATGGCCTATGGCTAAGGCAGGTCGGCGGGTGTCATTTGTCAAATGTGGCACTCTAGAATTAGCTCACCAATATAAAACCATACAAAGGCTTTTCCACGGACTAATTTTTTTAAATGTATTTTTGGCCCTGGCTGGTGGCACACTGGATAAAGCGCTGGCCTGCGAACCCAAAGGTCATTGGTTTGATTCCCAGCCAGGGCACATGGCCAAGTTGCAAGCCCGGTCTCCAGCCAGGTCCAGGGCTGGAGGCAAGTGAAAGGCAACCACACATTGATGTCTCTCTCCCTCTCTGCCTTTCTCCCTTTCTCTCTCTCTCTGGAAATATTAAATAAAATCTTTTTAAAAATGTATTTTTGAAATAAGAAAGACATACCCTACAGCTTGGATACTAGAGAAAGGGCTCCAGCCCACTGTAGTAATGGTGAGGGGGTGTCAGGAAGTAGTGACCAGTGTCCAGGTTTACACTCAGGGAACAAGAATACACGGGTAGTGCTTCTTGAGTTGCTCCTTTCTGGAAAAACTGAAATTGTGAGCTTTTATGGAAATGGAGAATTTTGCTTTTTATATGCAAATTTCTCAAGTAGAAGAGACCATCTTAATATACTTTAAAAAATATTCCCAGTATTCCTATGGAACGTAGTACTTTACATGTGGTGCTGAAGAGCTGCTATTTGATAATTGATTATAGTGAGACTTCTTCAAGAAATTATCAAAACAAGAAGAGACACCCCTGTGTTGGGTACCTTGGCATTTTCGTGAGTATTAAATTTTTGCAGATGCAAACGCTTTCCCTGAGGTTTATGCTAGAGGGAACCCAGTGGAAGCTGCACGTGAAACCAGTGCAGGCCTCTCTCCACAGCCATGCCGTGGTCTTCAGAACCCCTGAGCTGCTGGGACAGAGAGAAGCATGGATATTAATGAACAGGTGTGAAAGTCCTCCAGGATTCTAATGTGCGGACAAGGCTGACCAGCTGCCTCAAAATCACCTGGCGGGCTTATTCAACACCTTTGCTCTGCCCTGGTCCAAGTTTCTGGTCCAGTACATCTGGGATGAGGGCCAATCATTTATGTGAATGAGTTTTCAGGTAATGCTGCTCCTGCTGGGGGAGAAGAGGGGGAACAAAATTCAAGAACTCCCACCCTAGAGCATGGTTCAGCAAACCCATAAGCTCATCTATGTTTTAGGTCCTTGCTAAAGGCTTATTTTTGTATAGCCTACAAGCTAAGAATGGATTTAGACTTTAGAGGGGTTTTACAGAAACAAAAACCAAATAAAACAACCACCACCACAACAACAAATAAGAATATGCAGCAGAGACTGAATGCTCTGCAAACCCTTCAAATAGTCAATATCTGGCCTTTTACAGAAAATATTTTCTGACTCCTGCTCTGGAGGATCGTAAAGTCTGACTGAAGTAAATAAGAACCTTAAAGTAAAAGAGAAAAACTTTGATGGGGCAAATTATTCTGGACAGCCCAGGGGCAACTCCAAACAGGGCTAAAGGGTTATTAACTCTCTGCTGTGTGCCTGACAATAGTGCTATTATTAGCGCCCCCATTTTATAGATCAGGAAACTGAGGCTCAAAAGACATTAACTTACCAGTACAAAGCTAGTCAGAGATAGAACCATGATTCAAAGATTTCTACCAACCACACTATGTCCTTAGAATTCCATTTAGAAATGGCTGAAACTTCCAGAGAAGAATCTAAAAATCAGATAAGCACTAAACACATCGTTCTTTTGTTTTTCCAGTGCTTCAATTCAATTCATTATTGACTGGTTGTGTTTCAGGCACTGTATGTGAACTATTATCCCTCCACTCAAGGGACTTGCTGTCCAAGCAGAGAAGCAGACATGGGATGAAGCCCATACGACAAAATCTGGTGAGGACTTAGAAGAACAACGGGTCAGGCAGGGCTTCAGAGCAGAGGCCCTTTAAGGAGGCCAGTTTCCAGGCTGGAGAAGACCTGAGACGTTCCTTGCAGAGAAAACAGCATTGATTCTTCAACCCTGTGGTTCCAATGACTTGTGGCTTTGATTTCTGAGGTTTCTGTTACCTGTGGCCAACTGACCACAGCCCAAAAATATTAAGTAGAAAATTCCAGAAATGAACAATTCATAATTTTAAATTTTGCACCATTCTAAGTAGCATGATGAAATCCCTTGCTATCCTGCTCCATCCTACAGGGATGTGAATTATCCCTTTTTCCAGCAGATATATGACCTATGCACAGAGCAATAAAATAAATGGAGAGACCATAGCCTCATGATTCTATTATGTTGTTTAATTGTTCTATTTTATTATCAGTTATTGTTAGTCTCTTACTGTGCCTAATTTATAAATTAAACTTTATCATAGGTACGTATGTATAGGAACAAAATACAACATATGTAGCATTCGGTATGGATGTATAGGAACAAAATACAGTATACATAGCTTTCGGTATTATCTGTGGTTTTCAGCATCCGCTGGGGATCTTGGAACATATTTTTGTGGATAAGGAGGGACTACTGCATAAGCAAGTCCCAAATGGAAGGATTTTACTAGCTTGCAGAATTTCCCCAGATTCTGCAGCTTGAGAGGCTCACTGTCACCTTGGTCTCTGGCTGTACCAACCAAACAACGAGGCAGCTAACAGAGAGAAAGGCCCCTGGCTAGGAAAGCCAGTGACCACAGCATTTTGTAGATGACACTAAATGTGCGTCCAATTTCGGAGAAATGAGAAATGATTCTACTTCACGATTTTATGCAGTCATGTCTAAGCAAAGTTATTAAAAGGAGGGCCTATTTAAGGCAATGATCAGTCTGTTAATGGACAGGGAGGGTTGTAAGTGAACATATGATGATGATACAAGTGTTGGGTTTCATAGCAGTGCCTTTCAGCCAGCACAACCTGAAACCACTGATTTTATGTACATGTGATTTGCCATGTGAGATGAGGAAGCAGGAAGGATCTACCACCATTCCTTAGTCTTATTTTCAAGAGACTAATATGTTCACCTCTCTTGCGAACTTGTTTTTTAATGATCAAGGTGCAGACAAAAGCATTAGGCAAGAAATCCTTTCCTGATTGACCAGCAGTCCTGTGTTCTGAGTTACAGAAATTAGTAAAGTGGACTTATGCTCAAAGAATTCACAGCCGGGGCTTGAGAGGAGAAAGGCTCACGAACAGGTTATTTCAGAACCATGTAGTAAATGCTGAGGTCAAGTCAGGATAACACAACATTAAAACTCAAAAGAGAAACTCTTAACCTTTTTAGGAATCAAGGGGACAATCCTGGGCAGAAAGTTTGATTCTGAAGTCTGATGGACATCCCTTTGACTCTTTCTTTGTGATGGTCTGTCATTTTTCTCTTACTTCAAACCACACCTCCTACCCAACTGGCTTGACCAGGCTTTCAGTAATTTAGGTATTTCCCCTGGGGAGGTAAGTTGAGAACATCTTAAGGGCAGGAGCCCAGACAATGTCATGGGAGATAACTCTTCTAGAAAAAGCTGCATGGTTATATGGAAGTATTCTAGAGTTTTCCACTTAGATCATACATTCCATTTTTATTTCATATGTTACTATGGGAAAATAATACAGGGTCACTGTAAAACATTTTGTAAAATAAAGGAAATGCACAAGAAAGAAAAAAAATAATTTACATGAGTACAACACAGAGTTAATATTTTGGTATATTTTCTTATAAACTTTTTCCTATGCATGTATAGATACACAGGTTTTAGGTAGCAGGGATTACATTTTATATATACAGCTACATGCACAATTTTGTCAGCTACTATTATTTCATGTGAATTTTCTCATGATTTCACAATTTTATCAAACATTTTTCTATTTCATGGTTTAATTATTATAATCGTTTCCATTCTCTTTAGACATCTATTTTCCCCCCAATTTTTAGTCATTAGAAATAATGTGATAAAAATAATGTGATACATCCAAACTTGCCCAGGTTTGCTTGGGAAACTTAAAGGCTTTTTGGCACATATTGTCAAAATGCTTTCCAGAAAATCTATACTTTTGCCAGTATTAAGTATTATTACTTTTGAAATATGTACTAAAGTCGTAGAGTAACTCATTTTAATCCCCCTTTATTACAATTAGTGCTGACCACTTAAAAATGTTTTTAATGCCTATTCTTATTTTTCTTTCTTAAAAGAAAAATCAGTGTCCTTTGCCAGTCTTTCTATTAAGAAATTACTTTTCTTTTTGATTATATCAATACTTTATAAGTGAATGCTATTCAATCTTTACTTAGTAATGAAAATATCTTCTTATGTTTGTCTTTAGACATTTTTTTGTTTAAATTTTTACTTCTTAAACATTTTTAAAAGATTCTATTCATTATCTTTAGAGAGAGAAGGACAGGGAAGGAGGAAGAAAGGGAGAGAAACGTCAATGTATGTTTGCCTTTCACCTGCCTCCAGTGACTACAGACCTGGCTGGAGACCTGGCTTGTAACCTGGGTATATTCCCCTACGGCGAACTGAACCAGCAACCTTTGGATTCGCAAGCTGGCACCTATCCACTGAGCCACCAGCCAGGGCCTGCCTTTAGACATTTTTATGTCTAAATTTAACATTCGTATAATAAAATCCACATGTTTTCTTAATGTTTTATCTGAGAGTCCTTAATGGAGGGAAGATATTCATTTAAATTTTTGTTCATCATTATATCATTTTTCATATTTACCCCTGAAACTTTTGGAATTTAGTTTGGTTTATGACATGCTGTAAGGACCATGCAGTTATCACTTAGAAAAGATCCCCACCGAAGGCAACATTCCAAGACCGGGAAGTGACTTTCATTCTCTGTAAGATTCAGGAAGAATCCAACCGCACAAAAAAATCAGAAATAAGAAGGCCAAGCTTGTACCACTACTGGTCTGAAAATGCAAATTCATTGTTATCCAAATGCAAATTGTGTACTAGACAAATCCTTTCAAAACCTGGAGCATGTGGGAGAAAATAAGATGAGGGCTCTCGATAATTCATTTATTCACCGCATGTTATAGAATACCCAAGTGCACCAGGGAAGTGTCTGGAATTACAATTTCAATACTCGAGGAAAGGGTAACAGTACGTGTTACACTATGGAGCGGGAAGAAGGAAAAAGTTCTTAAAAGACTATCAGCAGATTTCTCAAAAGAAACCTTGCTGGCAAGAAGAGACTGGCAAGAAATATTCAAAGAGATGAAAAGCAAGGACCTACAACCAAGATTACAATATCCAGCAAAGCTATCATTTAGAATGGAAGAGCAGATAAAGTGCTTCCCAGACAAGGTAAAGCTAAAGGAGAGGAGATCATCATCACCAAGTCATTATTATATGAAACACTAAGGGAACTTGTTTAAGAAAAAGAAGATCAAAATTATGAACATTAAAATGTCAACAAACTCACAACTATCAACAACTGAATCTAAAAAACAAAAACAAACTAAACTAAACAAACAAGCAGAACAGGAACAGAATCATAGGTATGGGGATCATTTGGAGGTTTATCAGCTGGGAGGGAGAAAAAAGGGGGAAATGGTGCAGGGATCAAGAAGCATAATTGGCAGAAATAAAATAGACAAGGGCAGGGTGTTATGAATAGTATAAGAAAGGGTGAAGCCAAAGAACTTACACGCACAACCCACGGATATGAACTAAATGGTGGGGTGGGAGGACTACTGGAGGGATGGGAGGCACTGGATGGAGGGGAGCAAAAAGAAAAACATTGGGACAACTGGTAACAGCATAATCAATACAATATACTGTAAAAATAGAAAAAGGCCTTCCGGATGGTAAAAACAACAACAACAACAAAGATTGTCAATTCAAGATGGTGGCATAGACAGACAGAGCTCACCTTTTCACATGACCACATTGATTTAATATGCTTCATACGTTTGCAAGAAGCAATTCTTCTAAAATATAACTAAATCAGCAACATCTCATTATAGGACATAGCAATGTTATGAAAGATTGCAATGACAGAAGTTTCTGGTGCATTCTAAATATTACTTCAAAGGGAGAGAGGAAGATATTTTACTAGGGTTACCTAAGAATGATACTACTTTTTTGGTATTAGAGTATTAAAAAGGTATACTATATTGTAAGTTGGCAGTACTATCCTAAATGTCGAAAATATTTTGCGAAACTATCAAATTCCCATTGGGATTATCCACTCATACATTTTAGTAGCCTAGGTTCTTTTTCTGGTATCAGGTTAGAACACATTATCTTGACCCACTGTGGAGGTGACTTTAGTAAATTATGTGTATGGCTTTTTACTGAGGGATAGCCTTATGAAATTCATTGCTGCATTTGTCATAAAAATAAGGATGCTGTCTAACAAATCAACCAGATTTCAGGTGATATCCATCCACAAACTTTTCCTTCCTACCTCCCTTCTTCCCTGACTTTCTACCTCCTTTCTTTCATTTTGTTTCTTTTTTCAACTTCTAAATCCAGTTAATTTATATTATGTTCTAATTACATTCACTAATAGAGCCATGCACCTCAGCCATCTTGACTTTCTAGTCTTTTTTAAAAATAATTCTTCAGTTCTAATTTATTTTCACTTGTGTTAATTTTATTTTCCAATTAATTTTTTTTTCTTTGGTACTGGGTCATTTGCTCTGATTCCACTCCTGCCAATTAGAATTCTAATAAATTATTAGTTCCTAGGTAGCTTGATATCAAGAAGAACAGCAGTGGCAGCAAATGTTTTATTTAGCCTTTACTGGGCGATGGATATTCTTTGTGGGGACAATAGTTGTCTGGAGTGCTGTGTGAAGAAGGAAAAAGTGCTGGACTCAATTAGCAATGTCTGCTCTGAGCACAATATGAGAAACTGTTCACACTTCTATCAGGTATTTGACTTCTACATCTTAAATGGAATACATGACTATTATAGTAACAAGAAAGCCTAAAACAAAATAAGAGATTAAGATTACGTTCTGATTTATAAAACAATGGTTTTTGAGTTTTATCAGCCCAAACTTATTCTCCAAAGCATGAGTATACCTCTGCAAAATGAAAAAAAAAAAAAAAAAATCAAGTTTATAAAACTTACTTAGAAATGGGATCTTTTTCAGAAATCTTCCCAGCACTGGCTTCATGAGTAGTTAAAATGAGCTTCTTCCTAAAAAGGGAGATTTAAGAAACCTGCTCCCTAAACCTCTCCTCCACTGGCTTGTCAATACTATTTGCAATTAGAGATTCATTTCCTTCGACCCTAAAAGTTAGCTACTAATTACTCTTTTACTGAAAGACAAATAGTTCTTTAGAGGGATAATACTTTAGCTCTTACCAGCTAATTAATTGCTAGTGAGGGAGGAAATGGGGAAGTGGGAATGAGGGATAGAAGCATATGAACAGCCTTTGGAAGGAGGAACAGCAGAGCTGGATTTGGCTTATCTCAGCCTTGCTTGGCTTGATGCAACAGCTCACTTGAGGAAAGCAATGATTAAGTTTATAGATGCAGCATTATTGGGCCTAAATAACGAGGCATGCAGTAATTCTCTCGCAAGGAGTTAAAAGGAAGAAAGAGGCAACCATTAATGACACAAATAACAACTTAGCATGTGCAGGTGGTGCATTCCTGCCTTTTTTTTTTTTTTTTTTTCTTTTAATTTTATTGTTGTTGTATTACATCCATCCCTTTTTTGCTCCCCTCTGTCCCCCTCCCCACCCATCCCTTTCCCCCCAAAGTCAATCCCACCTGTTGTCCATGTCCATGGTTCCTTTATACTAGGTTCTTGTCTAAGCTGCTCCCCTTCTTTGCCTCTGCCTCCCCCCTCCCCCCAACCCCTTGACCCCTGACCACTGCAGGCCTGCCTTTTTTTTAAATAAATAATTTGTTATCCAGCTTCTCTCAAACCCAACACACATGGTTCTGAGAGGAGTGTTTGTTTGTTTGTTTGTTTGCAGGGGTTCTAGCACGATGCAATGCTACTCAGGATGCCAACAGACTGGGAGACACAGTTCTTTGCCTCTGAAGAGGTTTCTCTGGGTTGGGAGGTGAATTTTATGTACATGTGATAACTGGGGTACAAATCTCAAGTCACAAAGTCAGGTTCACTTACGTTCAAAGGCAGGAGCCTATTGCTATAGTCCCACACGCTAATGTAGGGGCCGGTTGTTCGGTAGAATGTCCCTCAATTTGAGTTTCAGCTATTGTTTCCTCATGATTAGTCATTAATTTTTTATAAGTCAGTTTCTGTTTTATGCCCTTATCAGGCCAGTCCCTTGAGTAGGGTGAGGGTGGCCATATGATCAGGCCCATGTTTGAAGGGCTAATCACGAAGTACTTTACCTCACCCATGTGTCCTAAGCATCACCGAAATGACATTTCAAATTTTCCGTCTTTAACAGTATCCCAAAGAGCCTATAAAAGTGATAACAGCATGAACCCTTTCAAATGCAATATTTTAGTCGTAATCCCCTCGATCTTTTACCCCTTCAGTGATGGCCTCGACTCTATTCCTACACAGGACAGAAAACAATCTAGGTCCATTTGGAAATGTCACCATTTTTCCTCTGCTCATGGCCAAGTTTGAGGCTCTTGGGGGCTAAGTTGTCAGGATACCAGGAGGCAACCTTCTGCATGATTACTGCCCCCTCAACACACACACACAGAATTTCTGATTTAGTAGGCCTAGGGCGAGGCCTGAGAATCCGCATTGCTCATGTGTGTCTAGGTGACGCTGATGCTATTGGTCTGGGGACCACATTTCACAGAACCTTTGCTCCAGAGGTCTTGGCTCTATACTGTCAATTCTCTTTCCTCTTTCTCCCAAGAAAAGCCATCTGACTATTATCACTCATGTCATAACATACATTTTCTAGAATCTGCCCACCTGTAGTTATTTCCAGTCCAGAACCATCTGTCATTAATTCAACATGAGCATTTACTAATGTTTTTAAAAGCCAAGGTTTGAAGTTAAGCTTTTTCATCCCGGGACCCTCCCCAGTTCAACGGTGCCCATAGCTAGTCCGTCAGTAAGACGTGCCCCGAGATTGAGATTCAGAAAGAGAGAAAAGCCCGCTGTCCCTTGTAATCGCTTGCTGGCAGATAGCAGGTCAGAGTTCCATTGGCTTCTTCTCAGAATCCAGAGATTCAGTAAAATTTGGCTCTTTGGAGGAATACAGGGGAGTCAGAAAGGGGGACGGAAAGCCAATGAGTGAGGACGTACTCTGGGAGTCACATACCGTTTCTTTGAGGTGGGGACCTTTTGTCATGGTTTGGGGCAGAAGGGAGAAGCAATTACACCCATGACACCTTATGGTTTGATTTTTGGTTACAATATCCCCAGACGGAAGGAGAATAAACTGTGGCCACCACCTGCCATTCTTGTTTGTATTTAAATCCCCTTCTTTGCCTGGAGCAATAATAGGACCCCCACAGCTCTTAGGCCATTTATTTAGGTTCTTTACCTGTCCTCCTAAAGAGACACAAAATCTTTTTCTTTCTTAATTACTGCCGAACAATTACTTAAAGTTTACAGGGCATAGCCACACTCTCAGGGGGCAAGGAGCCGCTCCAGAGAGCTGCTTATTCTGCAGTAGGTCTTTTTTTTTTTTTTTTTTTTTTTAATGAAATTCTCTTTGTTAAGGGCTACACGTGGTTCTGTATGAAAGTACCTACCAAAGAACATGCTGAATATTAGTTACCATGATTATTTGGATGGTTCAGCATCATTTATTAATACTTCCAAGCATTGCTATTCTTAGGACAGTCCTGAGGGTTTCTAGAACATAAATAGGACTATTTCACTTAAGGCAAAATTGCAGAGATTTTTCTGCTGAAACAACACTCCTATTGCCGAGACAGTGGCAGGTGTGAAGGTCTTTCCTTATCCTGTGCTCCAGTAGAATGGGGCACAAGGGTAAGGAAATACCTGTTATGATTTTCTATCTCCACCTGTTACACTCCCCAACACTAAGCATAGTACCATGTTGTTCACTAACACTGAATAAGTGAGTGGAACTGAATTAGAATAAATAGCAGAAACTTTCAAGTAAAGATTAGAAGGAAGACTTTTCTACTCAACTCTTCCTGTGAAACAACAACAGCAAAATAACAGTAATAAACTACAGAGGAGAACATGAAATAAAGAAGGAGTTATACCAGGGGATAACTGTCTGTGAGGAACAGCTGTCAAATAAAAGGTGAAAGAAAGGAGATAAAGAGTGAGTAGTAAAAGCTTTGGAAAGAATGAAAGAGAAAAATAAAACCATTACAGATGTGGAAGCCACAGAGAGGCAGAAAAAGGAATCAATAGTTAGGGAAAGGAAAACAGAAGAAAAAAGTATAAAAGAAAATAACCAAATTAAATAGAAAAGAGAAAGTGCTGGAAGTATAATAGAAAATACTTTAGAGCGTGATAAAGACAGAAATTCCCTGACCTCACCTTTAGCTCTTTGCTCAAATGTAACCTAATCAGTAAGGATGTCCCCCGGTAGTGAAAATATCTACCTGGGGTTAATCTCCTTTCCCTTCTTTATTTTTCTCATTGCACTACCTGAAATGAAAATCACAATGAATGGGGTTAACAATAGCTTAGATGCCATAGAAAATGTATCCATAACCTTTGCCAACATTGCGTTAGAAACTTATCCAAAATTGAACACAGGATAGGGAAAACTCAGGAGAAAACTAACAGGCCATCATCCTTGTGAAACAATATCATGCCATTCAATACATGTGTATTTGGAACCCTAGAAGGAGAGAGAAAACAGGAGACAACTATTTGAAGAAATAACGGCTGGTAAATGTCTAAACTGAATGAATATCAACCCAATGAACTGCAAAGGAAATACAGAGAACATCATTCTAAGACACATCATGATCCAATTATTGAAAATAGTGATAAGTAAAAATCTTAAAAGCAGATGATGATCGGGGGAACACAATCAATAGAGAAGAATAGAATAAAAAGGAAGAGAGCAGACTTCTTGTGAGGGCCAGGAGACAATGAAGTGGCATCTTTCAAACATTGAAAGAAAAGTGCGTCAACCTAGAATTCTGTAATGAACAAAAATCTCTTTCAAAAATGTAAGTTAAGTATAGACTTTTTACGAAGCGGTAAAACCTAAGAAGCCTATGCTGCAAACAATGTTAGAAGACGTTCTTCAGGTGGATGAATATGAGACAAGAAGAAATTTGGATCGACATTAAAGAATAAACAGCACTGAAAATGGTAAATATGTGGTTAAACATAAGATACGTTTTTCTCACGTTTAAAATCTCTGTGCAGGATAATTGACTGTTTAAAGAAGAGCATATTGTGAGATAATAGAAAACATATATGGTGATCTCTGCCCTGGTTCCTGGCACAGAGCTCCTAGAACCCTTGTGGTAAGAGCACTAGAAGCATCTTCTGTTCTAGGATTTGGTCTTTGACCCTGTTCCTGACACACATTTTTAAATTCCTTGAAATTTCCAGGGTGATAGCAGTATCTTTTGTTCTAAATGAGGCAACTCTTGGTGGGCTCCTGGACAGAGGGGCTTGTCACAAGAAAGACCAAGTCAAGGTCAGAAGCTTCAAATTTTCAGCACCCACAGAGAGGGAAGAAGGGTTGGAAATGGAGTTAACAACCCACCGATTGTGCCTGTGTGATGAAGCCTCCATAAAAATCCCCAAATTGTGAGGCTTAGAGAGCATCCGGGTTGGTGATCCGGGTGCTGGGAGAGTGGCCCACCTCGGAAGTCACATACCTAGCCCTTGGCCTCTTCTCCATCTGAATGTTCATCTGTGTCACTTATCATGTCCTTTTATAATAAGGTAACAAACAGTAAGTAAATTGCTTCCCTGAGTTGTGACCTGCTCTAGCAAATGAACTGAACCCACAGAGTGGAGGGTAAAAACCTCAGAATTATAACCAATTGGTTATGAACCAGGTGATAACCTGGACTTGTGATTAGTATCTGAAGTGGGGAGGGGGTAGTGTTATGGGACAGAGATCTTCACCTGTGGGTTCTGATGCTGTCTCCAAATAGATAGTGTCACAGTTGAGTTAAATTGTAGGACAACCAGCTGGGGCATGGAATTGGTTGTTCTGGGAAAACCTTCACACATCTGGGTCAGAAGCATGAGTGTGGTAATAGCATGAGAGTAAAGAGAAACACAGGTAAAGAGCTGGGTTTTTCTCTACTCACATGCACTTGAGGTTTATAACGCATATAGAACTAAAGTATGTCACAACTATATTTGTTTGAGGGGAGGAGGGAGAGTACGCTGTTGTTAGGCTCTTAAAATATCTAACAGGCCAATAAGGAAGAAAGTAAAATACTAAAAAAAATTTAAAGCAGAAGAAATGAGGGAAAGAGAGCAAAGAATAGGTGGAACAAATAGAAAATGAATAGCAACAGGGTATATTTAAACCTAATGATATTAATAATTATATGGGAATGACATAGAATGTTTCTATAAGAAATCCACCTAAATATGAAGATAGAAGTAGGTTAAAAGTAGAAAAGATAAAAACACTGATCTAAAGAATGTTCAAGTGACTATAGAAATATCAAACAGGAGAGACTTTACAACAAGGAAGGTAATAGGAGTAAATAATACCTTTTAACTTATTGTATGCTTCATTTAATTTCTAGAGTTTGAAATGATTATTTTTTAAATGTTGTCTAGGACAGTATTTTCTGAGCCTCACTCAGCACTTCAGAAAGTCCCACCCCCTCTGTGCAGTGTTAGAGGACACGATTGTTAAATTTACTAAATGTCATTTGTCCCTGTTGCCCTAATGAATTTGCTTTGATGGGTTTCCTAATGTACAAGCAGCTTTGCATTCCTTGAATAATTCCTAATAATTCATGTTCTTTATTCTTTAGTCACACTGCTAGACTTTATTCATTCACTTTAAGAGTATATAATAAAATGTTAACTCAAAGTAAAAAAAATAAACATTAACTACTAAAACAATAAGAAACATATTTTGAAATAGTCATTAAATCAAGAAAATCTTAAAGCTAAAATTCTAAGTTCCATGGAAATCATGAATAAGACAAACACTTCATACATGACCTTATGAGATACAGCCAAAGATATACTCAGGGCAAAAGTATAATAATAATAACTGGCCATAATGCCTTTATTATTTAATGAGAAAAATGAAACATGAAGAAACTTGTTATCTATCCAGTAAATTAGAAAAAGAATAAGAAAACATTTTTGCAATTGAGTTTTGTAATTACTTATGAAAATAAAAAAATCAAATTTAATCAAATGAGAAACAAAATTTAGTAGAATGATAAATAAGTCTAAATGCTGGTATTTTGAAAGAACCAATAAAATGTATAATCTTTTGCCAACTTGCTTAAGGAAACAAGAGAGAAAGTAAATCTATTTTTAAAAACATAGATGAGAAAAGAGACAAACTACAATATAGGAGAGTTTTAAAAATACTATAATAGAGAATTACATGCAATTATATGGGAACAACTTTGCAAATCTGGTAAAAATGGATAATTTCTCAGTAAAATGTAAATGACCAAAATAAACCCAAGAAAAGACATGAAAAACATTGAATATACCAACTACCACAGAAGACATTGGAAAATTAAAAGGATCTTTTACTAAAAATATTACATGCTGGTTTCAGAGCTGAAATCTGTCTAACCTTTAAAGAACCACTGGTTCTATGTCATTTAAATGAGTCTAGGCCATAGTAAAAATATAAAAACTCCCAATTCATCTTATAAAGGCCATGCAACTTTAATACGAAAACTTTTTAAAGGAGAGATACATAATCTCACTTGCGTACACATTTAGGAGTCGCATCAGTATATAGAGAGTTAACTACTTGGCTCCAATACTCAGTATTTATGTCACCTTGGCTAAGTTATGTAATTTCTTGGTTTTAACTTATTTATAAAATGGCAATAATATTATCTCTTTCCTAGGGCTATTAGGAATATGAAATGAGATAATGCCTCCAAAGAACTTGGCACATTGGCTGGCTTTTAAGTCCTTGAAAAGGCTCTGGTGACTGGAGAAGATAGTGGAGGGTGAGACATCCGGCAAAAAGGGTTGGCAACTGGGGACACCCTGTCTGATCTTTGATCCACGGCAAACAGGTCTCAGTAAGTGGCTGTGAGGAGCTTTCCCAGGGGGAGGGACGTGACTTGGCATTGCTAATCGTATTGGCAGATCATGGAAATACTAACATTTGATAATGCTTTTATAGACTATAGATAAGCAGTCTGGGTTGTCATAGATACTGTAACAAGCGAGCAAACAAATTTTTTACCACTTTGGTTCTGTGAGAAAACACTTAGAAATGATACCAAAGGGAGACAGTTTTGTCTGAAAGGCATTCGGACAGTCCTGACTGTTCTTGAATCTGCACTATTGTCCAGCTCTTCTCTGCCAGTCTGTGCTTCGCCCTATTCCGCACATCGACTGTTCTTGAGTAATAAGCAAGTGGACCTGGAGGACAGCTGGCGTTTTGTAGCTGGGCAGAGTTCCAGGCCCATAAAATGAAGCATCAGTGCTTTATAGTTACCATACTGCATTAACACAGATGCTGAGCTCAGACATCCCCGACACTTGGGCGAACATCTCCATTCGGATGCATCCCGTGGCTTGCCTGTATCCAGCAGGAGATGGGTCCCTGCTCAGAAAGGGCTACCTTTTGTAAAAGAACTGCATAAATATCCAGGTATGGCCCCAAAGCTCCAGGTTGCTGAACTTTGGAGTAGCTGCGCCATGGATTGCCTGCACCTTGCGTTGAACACAGGGGATCCTGGTGGCTCTGAGTTCACTTTTATCCTCATTTACAGACTTGAAGTAGCAAGTGGTCATGGATTGCCAGAATTCTTTCAGTTGTCCATCCTTTACAAAGACCATGAGTGGGACCATTCTAGCACCACATCTGGAATATTACAGAGAAAGGCTTCCATGAAGCATTGAAATCTCAGAGGCAACAGACATGGGAATGCCTTTGAGTAGTTTTCCAGTGAATACTGCTGCATACAAAGTACCCCAAAACTTTGTGTTTTAAAAAACCGCCACTTTTTAAATTTATGTCATGAGTGTTGTGAGTCAGGAATTCAGGCAGGGCTCAGCTGGGCTGTCTTACTTACAACGTGAGGTTGTGTGAGGTTGTGTGGACTCATTCATTATTCTTCCTGCGTTATCTGGTCTGGAGGGAGGAGAAGGCTGGGAAGCACCAGGGGCTATGGAAGGTGAGGGTGAACCGCAGCTGGAAATAGAGGACTAGTGGTAAATCTGTTAACCCCTTTGGCCCTTCTCTGGCCTTGTGAGCAGCCAGGTGACTGCAGGAGACCAGCTGTGCATTACCTGGAGGGATTGAACCAGAGGGGTGCACAGTGGAGGGTAAGGGGGATAATGAACAGTGGAACCCCGGGGAGCCAGCAACCAGCCATATTACCCCACCCCTCCACACACGGGTACAAAACAGCTGGAATTGTAACAGTTTTTCCCTTTGGAAACCAAGTTTGCTCAAAGAAGAGACTTGCAGATACTGACCTAGGAGTCTCCCTAGTGAAGGTTCCAACTGGCCCTAGTGCCCTGCTGTGATATGAACTGCCAACTTAGTGCACCTTGCTCCTGAACATGAACAGACGGCCAAGGATCACCAACATTTGAAGAAAGTCTTCAACAAGGGCAGAGAAGAAAAGAAATCCGCAGGAAGAAAGAACTTGCGTGTAGGTAGGAAGCAGACTAAAACTACAAATAATTATAATATGCATTCTCAGAGAGAGAAGAAAGATAGTGCATTGATTAGGAAGATGAGTATACCCCAAAAACACAGAGTTGAAGAACTAGAAAGAGCTCTTGGATGTTAAAACGATGGTGGCTGAGAAATAGAGCTCAACTTGCATCTACTGTAATGGGAAGTCAATAGAGAAATGTCAACGTTTGGAAGTAGATGACCGTACACCACAAGCATATTAGCTGGAAATCTGTAGCAAGTACCCAAACAATCAGTTACCCACAAATCAAGGACTTAGCTGGAAGCCCCCAGACCGCAGAACTGGGAGTTAGAGGTCAGTGGGGCAGGGGGTCTGATATTTTATCACACTATGACTTTAAAAATCGTTCCATTTGTCTTCAACATTTTTTGTGTGGTCAAATACAAATGAACATAAAATTTACCAATGATGGTATTTAGTACATTCACAAGGTTGTACAACCATTACCATCAGCTCATTCCCAGGATGGATGATTTCATCAATTCGAAAGAAAACCTTGTACCAATTAAGCAGTCACCCCATCTCCCATGTAAGATACTATATTTACGGGTTTGGGGCTGAGGCTGTGGACGTCTTTGGAGGGCTGTCACTCAGCCTACCAGAGCAGGGAAACCACCGTCTCTAACGTCTTACTCACGGAGACGCAGGCAGAAAGAGCCCTGCCAAGCAGAAGTCGGCACAGGGACTTGGAGAACTTCTGAGTCTCCCAAGACTTAGTTTTCAGTTTGGTAAAGGGATAAACATTGTCCTCTATTGTACATCCTGTTGGGGAAATGAAACTTTAAAAAATGCTTACCTATGCTGCTCAAAGTTCCACCAAGTGCCCTGAACGCTTCTAGAAGGCTACAGGCAAACCTCCTGGCTGTGCATTTCAGGCATGGCATTGCTTTGAAGTTTCAGGTTTTTATCTAAGAAAGTCAAGTGAATTATGCATTAAATTTAATAATAGATGTGTGTTGGTTTTAATACAAAATAGCATTTTAAATGTCTTACCAGCAGGAACAATAAAGTGAGGCTCCTCATTCTTTGATTTGGTATACCCCCCTCACATCTCTGATGCTCTATCTCTGTTTGAGAAACGACATTACACAAAGGAAAGCACATTACAAAATGTAACGGGCGATGAAAACTCATATTATTAAATTCAAATATCAACTAGTGAAAACATCACATTGGTTTTAGCTCCATGTAGTGCCTCTGAGAGAAAAATAAAATGCATTTTTAAAAATGTAGGCAAAGTAGAACACTGCAAAAATACATGATTCCTATATTTTACCTTTTATTTACATAGCCTGACCTGTTTTTTAAACTGCAGTGCAGTAGGTTTTTTCAATTTGACCGATCATTAGGGTGCTTTATTACCAAGGAGAAATACACAAAGAGGACTAAAAGCCAGTGTGATGTGAGTGTGGGAGATAGTGGGGTCTCCAGGGCCCCCAAAACCTTCACAAACTTCTTAGCCATCACCCTGTAGGATGGCCAATTGATGTCTTTACCTCTTCCTTAAGAATTTGTGAAGTTTCCAAAAACACCACTTGCCCTATCCTGGCCATACTCTCTTTAGAAATTCCTGTGCTGTCATTTTTAAATCAATACAACCAGCCCTGGCTGGCTGGCTCAGGTGGCTGGAACGCCGTCCTCTACACTAGAAGGTTGCAGGTTCGATTCCTGGTCAGAACACTGCCCAGGCTGTGGGTTCAATCCCTGTCAGGGTGCTTTTGAGAGGCAGTCAATTGATGCTTCTGTCTCTTTTTCTCTCCCCTTCTCAATTTCCACAATTGATAAACATGTCCTTGTGTGATGATTGAAGAAGAAAAAGTCAGTAAGGGCTCCATGAAGAGAGGATATGGGTTCCCTAAGATGTCCTGGGTACCGGCCAAGGGCTGGGTGATTAGGAACGTTGGAAGCCCTTCTAGAGGTCTGGGGAAGACCTGCCTAGTGTTGATCTCACTGGATTCTTAATGGCCTTAGACCCATTCACCCTGCCGCCAGGAAGCAGGCTTCACTAGCAACTCCGGGACTCTTTCCCTAATTACCACCCCGGGGGGAGTCTCCCATCCCCTTACAGCTTGTTTTTCTCTCATTTGCTTGTATTAGAGAGATTCATAAGGACTTGGAACATGGCCCCTTCTCAAGAAATCCTTAAGGAAAACACCACCACCCCCATGCCTCACCACTGTGTACATGCAGGCTAGTCTTGTCCTTAGAAAAAAAGACTGCTTTGGCACATAAACGGTGGCGATAGTCACAATTGTATCTTTGAGAAGGTTGCTGCTGTTTGGTGAACAGACGAGGCAGATAATTTTCTAGAATGTGGAGCCAGGCTGGACATGGCTGATGTGAAAGCGAAGCCGAACGAAGGTTTGCTATTGTGGGAAAGGAGGCGCTTTTGGGCAGTGCCCACAGAATCACTAACGAGACAGTGTCCAAACAAGCATTCACGAGGGCTGATTGAGAATCTGCAGAATAAAACCAGCAGACGGAGGCCTTTGTGGGGCTGTGTGGTTAAACAGCTCCGGGGGTGTGGGGTCTGGAATGAGAGGCAGAGTCTGCTTGAGAAGGTTCACAAGAGTAGCTCAAAGCAGGGACTCAAAAATATGGTTCCTGCCAAACGGCCCCTTATTATTTTGCCAAACAAGAAAAATGTTGCATGCTTTCATCAGTGCCGTGTGAGAAATTAAATTCCAACTCTTCGGCCTTCTCCTCTCTTAAGAAATGATCGGTTTGCCTTTGCTTCTTTCCGGTAAAATGAACAAATCCTAAAGTGCTATGAACGCCACTCTAATTTAAATTCTGTTCTCAAGTTTAAACAAAACAACACTCTCATTACCACAAAAGGCAGAAGTTGTGTAGAATACACTCCTTTACCACGATGCTGTATACACTCTTTGTCCTCCAATAACCTGACCAGTACTCTATTTTTACCTCCTAGCCCTGAAATAACTCTGGCTCTTAATTTGGATTTTCTTCACCTTGTTCATGCTCTAAGTAAACTTGGAGATGTCTGCATTTGGTTCACTTGTCACAATACAATTCTTACCAACTGGTGACCCCTGCGCGCTTCCCCTCAAATTCCCATTATTCATGCATCAGATAGCTTCTAGGGGTATGACATTCGGACGTGATTGGAAGGCCAAGCGAAAAATATTTAGCGAGGCCACTTGGACAAAAGGACTCTGTGCATGTGACTTCACACAATGAGAAATCATGAACTTTTTCTCACCCTGCAAGTGGCCTGGTGCCAGAGTAAACTTAGAAGCTTCCTTCGGCTTGAGTCTGGAAATCTTTTCAGTTCTGTTATCTGGAGCTTTAATATGAAAATACAAATTAACATTGGTAAGAACTTAATTGCTTTTCATAGATTAAAACTTTGTAAGCTGCTACAGTTTATTTAAGAACACTACCCTCTTCTAAGCTAGAAGTCTCACTTGCTACTAACATTTTATTTGTTTATGCAGTATTTTGTCACATGTGGGACTTTACATAAAAAATAAGGGCATAATGGAGAAGCAAGAGTGGAAGAAAAACAAGAAAGTGGAATTAAATTCATTGTTCATTTCAGTGAATGTTATTCTTCCACTGATGCAAACGGTGTCCCTTCAGAAAACAACTTTTTTCTTTAAAAATGTATTTCTGAAGCTCCCGTTGGAGGCTCTGAACTGAACTGGGCGTTAGAGAGAATATAATGGACTGATACAATACAGACCTTACTTTGAAGGAAATTAGTCCTGTAGAACAAGGCAGTGTAGCAAAATAAAGGACTGGAAACCTACAGTAAGATTAAGTGCATGCCAGACATTTTATATACTCTCTCTTTTGACAGCAACCTTACAACGAAAAGGTCACCCTTTCCAACTCCTAAGTAAAGAAAAGGTGAGTGAGGAAGGTGAGGTAACTGGCCTGAGCTCTGTGAGCTAGGAAGTTGCTAAAACATCGTTTGTATTCAGAGGTTTCCAACTTTAGAGAGCCAAGTGGTTTCCATGATTGCTACTCACCTTCTATTGAGAGTGCTCTGCTGTGGTTCTGAGAGCAAGTTGCTCGGTCATTCTATCCACTGGTTTCCTTGTTTATAAAATAAGGCTTCTTCCCCGGAGTGGACCTCCTTTCCATTGTTTTTAACCCATTAAGCAAAGACTGGTTCCAGATGGGTTGTCTAGGTGGGGTCACCAGCCTCCACCTGAGGAACAGGACCATCAGCGTGCCCTCCATTTAGTGGGAGACACACTGTCCAGCCCAGCTGCACCTCACGGGAAAGGAGGGTTTGGGTGGGCACAGAGGAAATGGAGGGTCTTCCAGACCGAGGGCAGCCAGGGCAGAAGTATAGAGCGAGGAAATGCTGACCGTCTGCCTGTCAGACAGAAACATGGAGAGAACCCAAAGTCTGGGAAGAAATGACATCTCAATACTAATGAACCTTCTCATATATAATTATGGAAAAGTTCTCGGTTATTAGGTTTATAAAACATATCTTTCCTTACATTTTTAGAATTTTCTTTATAATGTTCTTACACCTTTTAGTAGACTTATTCTTTCTAATGTTTATTGCAATTGTTGATGTTATTTATTTTAAAACTACATTTTAATAAATGTTTGTTTCTGCTGTACAGGAATATAATCTTCACTTAAGATTGATTTTATATTTATCAACTAATTTTGCTGAAATCAAATATTAATACCGATACTTTTTGAGCAGATTCTCTTGGATTTTCTATGTAGTCCATCCTATCATCTTAGAGCAGTGGTTCACTCATGGGGCTGATTTTGGTCACAAGGTGGGAGTTAGGCATGTCTGGAGATATCTTTGGTTGTCACAAGTGAGGGTGGGAACATTTTATAGTCATTTACTCAATAACTGTTTAGCGAAGTCCTATTGCATATTAGGCACTGTTTAAAAGAACTGAGTATTCAATAGTAATCAAATAAGTTCCTACCCACTACAAAATTTAGAGTCTTATTTATATCTTGCAAACAGAAAACAGAACTTCTTAAAAGTATTCATGGAAATGTAGAACATACAGAAAGTAATCATATAAAAGATGAAAAAAAAACTGACAAAGGTTCAAAAGGCAGGAGTTATCTAAAACATACTCTTTTACCACTATGTTACAAACATGGAAATTCACAATAAATGTTTAAACAAACAACCTTTTACCAACCAGAGATCATGTGTCCTTAAATGTTTTATGTATTTTTTAGAAAGAATAAAAATAAATAAACTGATTATTTAACTCCAGAAGCCAGAAAAAGAATAAAAAAGAATCTACAAGCCAGACAGAATTAATATAAAAGCAGACATTAATTACTTATATTACAAAAATATAGTGAAAGTCACAAATAAAATTTTAAAGCTCTTTGAAAAACACTAAACAAAGGAAGGGAAAAGGGTAACTTTGTGATGGGAAAACTGGCCAACATTCCTTTAGCCAGGTGACCAAGATTAACATCAACAGTGATGAATCACATTGACAATGTACATCCTTGATATGATGTGATGAGAATGGCATTTTATCTCTGTGGTCTTCATGCCCCAGACCCATAACTCCAGTCTAGGCATGACGAAAATATCAGCCAAATTCCAACTGAAAGCATTCTAAATGATACCTGACCAGCATTGTTCAAAATGTCAAGATCATCAAAGATGTGGATGGACGGGCAAACTGTCACAGCCAAGAGTAGTCTAAGACATGACCACTAAACGTAATGTGGAAAAGGCCTTTATGTAAAGACTAAAGAAGGCTGAATCACATATGGACTTTATTAATCATGACAAAGAATAATCCTCCAAAACCTAGAGGAATCTATCAGTTTGGTTTAATATTAGAAAATTTACTGCCATCATATCATATTGATAGATCAAATAAAAACTATATGATAATTAAAGTTTGAAAAGCATTGATAAAGTACTACAATCATTTCTAGTGGGAACAAATCTTTTTGCTCCCTATGAATAAAAGAATAATTTCATAAAACACATTAAAGAATATTTTACATTGACAGTTTATATTATTATTTACTACAAAAATACCAATAGAGACAGTCCCATTAATGTCAGGAACAAAACAAAGATGTTTACTATTCCCCTTATTGTTTAATATTATTTTATGTCTTAGTCTCAGCAGAAAATAGAAGTACTAAGTCTGATTAGTGGAAAAGAGAAAACAAAGATATCATTATTAGCAGATGATATGATCACATACCTAGAAAAACCCTGGAGCATCAGCTAAAACATAATTAGGAGTCTAGCAAAAAGAATGGATATCAGTATCAATGGATTTCAAACATCCCAGCCATGATCAGAAAATATAATGCAGACAAAACCCCTTTCATGAGAGTAATAGAAATTTCAAACACCAAGAAATATATGCTTAATAAGAAATGTGACAGACCTTGTGAAAAATGCCACAGCATTATGCCGAGAAGCATGAAATAAGACTTAAATAAGTGGAAAAACGTACAGTGTGTCTATATGGACTGTTAAAAATATATCAAGCTTACTTACATTAATTTTTAGGTTGAATGTAATCCAGTACTCTCTCAATGGGATTTTTCTTTGGGAGTTTTGCTGGAAGAATAAATATGTGAGAATAAAAAAACATGTTTTTGAAAGGAAAGCTAATGAAGAGGATTGAACTTGTCCTATCAGATCAAAGATCTAGTGTCGAGCTACAGCCAAGAGTGGTGTGGGCACAGGTATAAATTAATAAGAAAGAGTATAACCCTAAAAGAAGAAAGCACCCTATTATGTGCAGTGGCTTAAGACACCATAAAGGTGAGATCGCAAAGCGAAGGAAGAGACAGATCACTGAATAGATGGACTATGGAAAATAGCAAGTCTGAGCCTTACCTTATGCTACAAATCACACAGAGCAAGCCATTCCAGCCACGTCCAACTAATGCAATGTATGCAAGCATGTCAAATGACACAAATATTAGGAGAAAGCAAGGAAAAAAATCAGTAACTATGGTGACAAAGTTTTAAATTCTCCATATCAAAACTCATCTCTTGAACTAAAAGGACAATATCACAAAAAACATGAAAAGCTGGAAAAAATGTTTGCCACTGATAACAGGCAAAGAGGTAACGTTTCTTTTCAAAGTTTTTGTAACTCTCTTTGAAAACCACTAATACTCTGAAAGAAAAAAAGTAGATGGCCACGGATAACTTATAGAGAATGAAAAATGGTCAACGATGCTGGAGGAAGTTTAACTTTATCTTGATAGTCTTACAAATCTAAACATCACTCCTAATCTATTTAACTCAGGGCTACAGAAGGTCACAGGATGAATCTGGGCAGGTAGACCTGAGGGGAGGGTCCAGTGTGTCTCTGGAGCCTAAAAACCGCTGATCATTCAACCCAGAGTTTTCTAGAATTCTGTCATTAGAAACACACAAGCAGAAAGATGCAAACAATGCTTTTCTCACAGAGAGGCTATTTTAGATTCTATTCATAATATCAAATACTGGAAAGAATTTAAATAAGAGCTTGCATTGGGATTGGTTAGACGACAGTACATGAATGATTCCGCCAAAGTCTGGTTTTGAAGAACTTTAATGACATGGTAGATGTTCACAAAATCCTGCTTAAGGAAAAGTGTAGAACTCAAAATTACATTTTAGAGAGAAGTTATGTCTAGAATTTACAGAATGGTATTTTAGTTGGAATCTTTATTTGCATTTTTAATAGTTTCATGTTTTATTTAATAAGAAGCAGTGCTTCCATAATCTAAACAAAATAGCATATATGGATCTTTGTGTATTTAAGGTGCCATTTGTGTAGTCAGTACGCTCTTCAGGAATCACATTTTGAACCCCAGAGCTGGATTTTATTGGTGCCTCAGCATGTTTTCTCCTTTTTTTTTTTTTTCTTTAAAAGAATATTTTTAAGTCAAACGTTATTTTTACACATTTATAAAAAGATTTTAAGGCTTCACTTCGCTAAAAAGAAAGGGATGTCAGTGACAGAATGTACTTCGTTGCCTAGGTAGCAGAAAGGCTAACAACTGTCAAAGATAACATTTCTAAATAAACTTTTGCCCACGCTGACGTGGCCTTTCCACCTGGTTAAGGATTTAAAGGCCCAAAAAGAAGGGTGAAGCAGACAATCGGCTCACAACCTGGAATGGAGAGAGGAAGCCCTGAACCCACGCTCACCTGAGCAGGTCACATGACAAGCTAATGCTGCGGGGAGACTCACTGGAGCATCTTGAAAACATATTTTGTCAAAATTCCTGGTAAATTTCTATCATAAACATAAAAAATCTAAAATGTATAGGGAAACACAGAGGAAAAAACAATCACCAATAATCCTACCATCTATTTCGGTGGAGCTACTTCCAATTTTGAGTCTCACTCCCTGCACAGCCTCCTCCCACATGTTATTTTTAAAGCTAATTACCCATAACTGTAAATAAAATTGTGTTTCTCCATTGCTTTCAGAATGGACTCTGGAGAGAATGTGTTTGCTCCCTCATGTAAACCCCGTCCCCAGTGCGGTGGCCTGTCACTCTAAAGTGAAGTGTGACAGCTGACAAGCCCTATACATGCGGGTGGAGCAAAGGTATGAACTAAGAAAGAGGATGGATAGAGGAAATAAATATAGGGTTCTCCAGAGCTACAGTGTGATAAGGTACTTCCGAAACTAGATTTAGCATGAGGTATTGGCTCATGCAATTATGGAAGCTAAGTGACTGGCCCCCCCAATTTGCTGCCTGCAAGCTGGAGACCCAGGAAAACCAGGGTGTAGTCTGAGAAGATGCCCCCTCTCAAGCGATCAGGCAGAGGGAGGGAGTATCCAAACCACCTCTATCTTTTTGTTCTGTTCAGTCCCTCAGTGGATGGGATGATGCCTCCTCCCCACCCCAACACCTGGGAAGACCACTGGCTTTACTCAATGCACCAATTCAAATGCTCATCTCTTCTGGAAAGACCATTATAGAGCACATCCAGAAATAATGCTGAAGTCAGATGGCTGGGTGGGTAGCCCACGGGCCAGTCGAGTTGACACATAAATTTAACCATCATAGGCACATACAGAAAAGGAGGGACAAAAGGTAAAGCATAGGCCTACTTCACCAGAGAGCCAGTAACTCATCTAATGCTAATGTTGACCGAGCAAGAAATAATGGTGTAAGCTTCAAGATGATGGTCACCATCTCCCTTCCCCACGTGTAGGATCTCGTTGATGGAAACTACAGGCAATTTCCATTGCTCTGACAAACTGCAGAGTTTGTCAGTAGTGAAGAAGGAGCACGCAGGACAGGGATGAACCAGAAACTCTGGAATCTTATCAGATCTAGAAGATGTTAAGCAGAACTGAGAATTTCCTGAACTAGAAGGGAGGGTGTTTACAAAAAAGCCTTTTATACACAGTAGGGAGCCCGGGAAAGGAAAAAATAACCAAGGACATCTTCCCTGCCAGCCCCTGATGTTGATGCGAATGTAGAGATGCTAAAACGCACTCACTCGTACATCGTGTTTGCTTGTGGTTGAAATGTACACAACATTGTGCAAGCCAATTCATCACCATTGTGTTCATTCATTCGTGACTTTTCACGTGCCTTCTATGTACTGGACTGACGGAACAGTAAAGATAAAGAAAAGTCTCTCCCAATCAAGACAGAAGAGGTTATTTTAGGGCTCTCCAGGCAGAATGTGGTAAGGGGAGATAGGCCTGTAATGATTAAATTCCATAAAGTGTTTTAGGTGCTGTGACAGAAATATGTTCAGGGTCTAAAACAGACACCAGGAAAGGAGTGGTCCCTTCTGCTTGTGTTCAGGAACTGCCTGAATAAGAGAGTTCGAAGTAATGCCTTGAGAAAGAGTTCGCCTGCGTAGCTTTGAAAAATATATCATTATGCTCATGTGACTCAAGCCTGAAGCAGCCATCATAAAGAAAAGGAATGAAGCAAACAAATAAAAAACTCCCCAACCAGCCAAATGCACAGAAACCTTTTTGGCAAATTAGCTTTTGAAAATATCCTGTAGCCTTTATCCCCAAATGAATCCCCAGTATTGAATAATTCTTGAGCTAACGCAATTTCGTCAGTATATTAGAGATAAGAGTGCCTGTCCTAAGGATTACAGTTTACATTAGAAAGAATATACAGACAGTTCTTAGCATATAACAGATACTCTGGGATGATGGGGATGAAAATTTGTGTTTATATCTTTGCACCAGAGCAGAAAAGTCAAGGGTGAATTCAGCATTCTATAGGCAGGCTCTCAGGAAATCAAGAAGCCTAGATGGTCTTAGAGCCCAGTCCGGCTTTCTCATTGATTGTGGGGGAAATTCACACAGACAGAAGTTCAATAACTTGCCAGAAAAGCCTGCGTGAAGCCTCAGGACATTACAGTTGAAACCCCTCAAAGAGACATGTGTATCTTGAGGCAAAAGGTGCTGGTGAAATTCGAGAGCCTTCCACTTGTTCTAAACTATTTAAAATAATGTGCCAGCAAAGTTCTGCTTACAGATCATTCGTACTATGTACTTCAGGAGTCTTTTCTCTTGCAATCAGGTGTTAGCCCAATTAGTCATAACACCGATTGTTCTAGGAGCTAAAATCAGAATAATTGAAACTCACATCTGCTAAAGGATGCTTCTCTTCTAGTTCACAAGCTGGAGTAGGCATCGTTTAGCGATTTGGACCAAGATCCATCCATCTCTAAACTTGCACAATTCTTTTTTTTATGACACCAAATCATCCAGTCTTCGTGGTAGAAGTATTTCTAGGGACAGTTTGGTTATAACAGTTTTAGCTTAGGGACTTGGGGTTTAAATAGCTTCTGTTCAAAGTCATTCATCCCCTCCCCCACCCTGCCCTTTTTTAAAAGATTTTATTTTATTAATTTTAGAGAGAGGGGAGGGGAGAGAGGCAGAGAGGGAGAGAGACATCAATGTATGGTTGCCTTTCACCTGCCTCTCATTCCCTTTCTTAAAGAGAGGATTGTGAAACTCCCTAGGTTGGGAAGAACATACATTTCCAATGGTGATTTTTAATGTGGTTCTGAAGATAAGAAACTAAGGTTGATTTGTATTTCTTCATGTTCTAAAAAGAAGGATGGATATGTTCATGTACGCTTTTTACCTACAGCAGGTTTGCAGTTAAAAACAATCCTTTGAATAGATATATGTCTTAAGAACCAGCCTGGATGTTTGGTGTAAGTGGATTGTATTTATCCCAAATTTTCCATTATTTCAAGTTCCCTTTGAACTACACAATATTGCATTGTGGTATTTAGTGCCGAACTATAGTTTTGAGATAAAAATATTATTTAGTTAGGTTAATACTATGCTTCTTTGCACCCATTTCAGGGAAAGAACATAGACTCAGCTATATCGTGGCAGTGCAAGAAGTCTTGCCAAGTGTGGACAAAGAAAAGGGGCTGAGGGAAAGACAGAAAGAGGGACAGACAGGAGAAACAGATGGCTGACAATGTTAGTCTTTCCTTCTCTCACAAATCCAGAACCATGAAAATCCAGGCTTTGCGTAGGGAAGGTTTCTAAACTCCCAGTAAATATTATTTACCTTCTCACACTGGGTGGCCGCCTCCCGTGATGCCACCCTGAAAGCTTAGGTGTGGGGTTTAGCCGTATTGCCATTTCAATGATACACCCCAGGCAGGAAAGAGAACAAGCGAAATGTGCTGGATCACAGAAAGGAGGAGGGGGGAGTGCTGAGGACCAGAGAGCCTGGTTCCCCCTCTGTTCCCCTACCCCTGCCCCCGCCAGAATAGCGACAGAAGTCCTTTTTGAAGGAAGGTGGTCTCAGTTCCATTTTTGCCCAAACATGCGTACCATCAAAACGACGGGTCCAGAGGACCATAGAAGTACAGTGTGATGTGCACATGCAGTGGAATGTTACTCAGCCTTAAAAAGGAGGAAAATTCTGACCTGTGCCGCATCACAGATGAACCTTGAAGACATGACGTTCAGTGAAATAAGCCGGTTACAAAAGGACAAATACTGTTTGGTTCTACATCACATTCATGGAGACAGAACGTAGAATGGTGGTTGCCAGGAGCTAGGGCGGGAGAGCAGGAAATGGGGAGCTGCTGTCTGGTTGGGGACAGGGTTTCAGGTTGGGAAGGTGAGATGGATAGTGGAGGAGAGTGTCTAACGATGCGAATGAACGATACACCTACGTGTTACAAAAATAGTAAACGTTGTTATGTATGTATCATAATAACAATGTGAACAAATGACCTCCCCAGGTCAGAAGAGGCAGCAATGGAGAAAGGTGACATAGAAAGTAAGCTGCCTCTAGATGAAGTAACCCAGAGAAGTGGACAGAGAGGGAATCGAGTAGCTTTTACTGCAAAAAGGTCCTGCTGTCTCAGATGTTATGCTAATGTTCTCTTGTTCAGCAAAAACTCTGTAGGACAAATAAATATCATCAGGACAGGGAGGCGCAGAGGTTACTGGTGCCTATTCTTACAGCATGAGGGTGGTCACAAAATGTGATGCCAGGCAGACAGGTGTGATAAAGGCCACACCTTCTTCCTAAACTGCACTTTTTTATAAGGCTGCTTTTCACTGAGTTTGAAATACTGAAGGTCATAACTCCATATGATTTAAAGGAACATTTGAGAAAATGCAAACAGTGCTCAGTAGTGAGAAGAGAAAGCAGACAGAGTGACTCTTAACAAGACAGGGAAGATGGCCTGGCTGGGTGGCTCAGTTGGTTGGAGTGTTGTTTTGTGCGTTAAAAAGTAGCAGTTTCGATCCCTGCTCAGGAGGCAACCGATTGGTGTTTCTCTCTCTCTCTCTCTCTCTCTCTCTCTCTCTCTCTCTCTCTCTCAAATCAATGAGCATATCCTTGGGCAAGGATTAAGAAAAAAACCAATGATGGGAGAGATGAATAATCTATGGCAGAATAAGGAAGTTCCCGTTAACTTCGAGATTGTTCTGGGTTTCTTACCTCCTTTGACTTCTGACGCTGAAAGTTCAATGCCCACTTTATTCCTAAACTGATGCAATAGGAGTCTTACAGGAGCCTTTTCTGGATAGTCTAGCGATAACGGGAAGTTTGGCATTACTTTCCATGTTTAAGAGGAAAGATGGCATAGCACAAATTGAATAAAAAGCTTAGAGATAAAGGCACCATTCTTATCCTTCCCCTGCACAGTATCAGCTTCTTCCTGATTGTCTCTGTGAAATGAGTCAATTGTCCTGTGATAGAACATGTCACTGGAATCACAGAACAAGGCTTGTTTTCATTAGCTGCTTCCTAATTGTGTCACTCAGAACTCCTAGCCTAACCTCTGATACATAAGATGGGAATAATAATGCCTAATTTACAAGGTTGTTGAAGGGCTGAATTACATTAAAGTAGATGCAATTTGTTACAGAGCGAGGCACGCTCTGATTAAATATGAAACGGTTGATCATTCAGCATGAAAAAGATCATTTATTTTTCAAGTAACTGGTTTCCTTGTATCAGAACAAGGGTGTACAAGTTCAGAGTAGATCTCAAATAAAAGTTACTGGTAAAGAAGGGAAGAATTTCATACAAAATTTAAACCTTCCCAGGCTTTAAAGCAAAAGGGTAACTGGAAAAATTTTAACACCAAATGGAGACCCAATAAATAAGGTAAAATGGTGCTCAGCCATTCCATTGCACTATATAGATTGGTTATTTTTTTTAATCTGCCCATCTAAAATATTTAGGCAAACTAATGGGTATCATCTAATTATATTTATAAGAGAAATGCTTTATTTTGCTTACTAGCATTCCCTATGCCTAGCCAGGGGACTAGGTCACTTGACTTGACCCAAATAGCAGATTCAGAATACATCTGTTAAAAGTGAGATTAATAATTAAAATATAAAGCCACCACTTAATTTTAAGCTACAATTATTGGCTTCAGTGGAGTGAAAATTCCCTGAGCAACTGGCCTTTAAAATCTCATCAATTGCCCTGGCTGGTAGCACAGTGGATAAGGTGCCAGTCTGCGAACCCAAAGGTCGCAGGTTCGATTCCCCAGCCAGGGCACATAACCAGGTTGCAAACCAGGTCTCCAGTCAGGTCTGTGGCTGGAGGCAGGTGAAAGGCAACCATACATTGATGTCTCTCTCCTTCTTTGCCTCTCTCCCTTCCCCTCTTTCTAAAAATAATGAAATAAAATCTTTTTTAAAAAATCTCATCAATGGCTTTTTGCTAAATGAGGGTGGTTTAAAAAACAAGTCATGGTCATTGCTGATCCATGTCACTGGACCCAGAACTCGAGAACGGAAAAGCGGATGCATTTTGCTGTTGCTAAAATGTTCTGTATCTCTATTTCCTATTTTGTACGTGAGCACTTTGAGGTAGGGAGAACTGCAGATTCCACCCACCACCCTCAGGCAGCCTTCTATATCACTAATTACCCATCCTACTTCGTGGAGGGTGGGAAAATCACATCAAACCTTTCAGGTATAAGAATGTGGATCTCTGGTTCCAGAAATGTTTACAACCATGGGACTCATGAGCTGTTTTCTGGAAATACATGTAGTTTTATCATGCTTCTGGAAGAAAATAATGCTACAGAGCATTGCTCAACTGGAGGCAAAGGCAGTTTGCCAGCATTTTTAAGAAACAAGCTGTTCCCAGCTTATCAATATGAAGTTCCGACACATTTGGGCCTCTGTGTTAGAAAGGACCTTAGCATTCCTAAAAGGCAAAAGAGCAGACTTTCTTTCTTTTTCTCCTTTGTCAACAAACGTTTGGCATTGGTGCCAATGATATGGATGAATACAGAGGTGGCAAATGTGTTTCTGGTCCTAATCAATAGGATTATGGTGCAACTGTGATTTATTTGTTTATTGATAATGGCACTTAAGATTAACTGGAAATCTGGTAACATATCACCAGGTATATTTTTATGAAAGTATCTTAGTCACGTTCGGTTTTGACGTTCTAACTTCCTGGGAGTCATAGGGAGGGAAGAAAGAGCAGGAAACCACAACTGTGTGTTATTTTGTTCCCTGAGGTTTAATTTTAATATGTCAAAATGTTCCTCATAAAAACAGGCCCCTCCCTTCTCCCTCACTCCCTGCCTGCTTCATGGCCAGGGGTTGATGGTAACAGTTCGGGACCTGAGTTCAATGTGACATCTTAATTTGATCATCCAAGTCGTTTGGAACCTGCTGACTGCCAAAACCCAGCGAAGATCTGGCCTGTGCTCACAAGTCACTAAATAAGGAAACAGTTATCATCTGCTTCTTGTGTCCGCCCCTTTTAATGAGCTGGTTACTCACTGGTGGTTTGCACATCTGTTCCCGTGGCAGACCCAAAAGCCTCTGTGCACCCTTAACCCGGACTCCGAGATCTCTCCCTCCCCGCGCTACTTTATTTCACATTTCTGCACACTCCAGTGAATTCCCTTCTGCACCCCTGAATTTGTGTTTTTCGCGAGACACCAACGGATAAAACAATGTCACCAGCTTTTTTAACGTTAACTGCTCATTCCTTATTGTCGTTTGATATTGTTATCCAACTACTGTAAATAAAGGCTAATTAACAAAATGTCAGTTGACTTGCAAAGAAGCTGCAGATGGCTCTCACTTCTCAAAAACCGGTTTCATCTTGATCAGCAACAGATGAAGAACCACCGCATCTGACAACACGGTGATCCATGATGGCTCCGATGTATGCATTTTAAATGAGGCTCAATACAATGTCACCTCTGTGACATATTTCGGTTGATTTAGTAACACCTAATGGGATTTTAATAAATGGGCTCCACTGGGTGATTTTTAATATAGTTCAAAGATATTTTTAAAGGTGTCACAAAAGAAAAGGAGGGACAGCAATGGCCAGACGAACAGATTGATAGCGAGTTGCAAATTGACTCATAGCTTCCTCATGTTGAGGTGTTTGTAACAGGCCTGCAGGCTCCATAAAGTGAAAGACCAAGAAATTACTGGGGCCAAGTCAATGTATGCAGAGTAAGTAAGGAAATGCTATCGTAAACAGTAGGAAGAGCCTCACTAAATTGGAGAAATTTAGAAATTAGCAGAGCTTAATCTGAAGCTGACAAACAGAACGCAGTTTAAGGAAGTACGTCTTCCCAGATGCTAGACTAACACACACAGTCACCTTCTTTGACTGCAAGGTCTGGGCATTTTCAGAAGTATGACCTAGATAGGGTTAGCCCTGAAGTAATTGAAGACATAAGACCTGTAAGTGCATTAAAAGAAGATTCTCATATCTGAGAAGGGATCGAGAGCCAAGCTTCCTTGTACCTGACAAAGGAAGACTGATGGAAGCAGAGAGATAAAAATTTTATGTTTCTATTCTAGGAAGTTTGTCCTATTTCTGGCTGTAATGGAGTCTCTCACAGCAGACCAAGGTTCCTGTTAAAAACAGCCAGAAAACCCATCCATATAGAACACAAAGTACATTATGTTTATAAGGCTGATCAAAGAGCAGCCAAAATATCCAGGACTTGAGGGGTCAAATCTTAGAAGGAAAGAACCTCAGGAAGGCGTCTCCCATGGTCTCTGAGCCACATTCAGAGTTTGCCAATCTGGAGCAGGGAAGGCAGGGCTGGGCATGGGGCAGAAGGCTGCCGTGGAGAGGCAGAGGACCCGGCCGGAGCAGCCTCACACAGCTAGGGAGACAAAAACTGGAGTTCAGGGCTGTGTCTAGAGAGACAGGGCCTGAGGAGCCAAGAGGTCAGAGAGAAGAGAAACACAAAGGATACCCTGGTTTTTCACCTACAGGCATTTCTTACATGCTTGAGTAACGGGAGAGACTAAACAGTCACACAGAAAATAGGTAACAAGTGGAAGGGAATTTGGGGCAGTCTCAGGAAGGTGAAGGGATAAAAACTGGAGCTAGAGTCTGAGCTCCAATTTTAATAAACACCCTAGTGTCTCAGTTGGTGTGCCAGAGGGGTACAAAGCCTTGCAAAGACGACACATTGCCTGAATCAGCCCAGTGTTTGTTTCCTACAGCTGTCTGCCTGGGGGCCAAATAAATTCCCTCCAGAGAAAGATAACATCATCCTGAACGTCTGTAACTTTTCATTAACAATGTTGTACATTCAAAAAAAAAATCACTAGGCATGGGAAGAAACAGAACTGAAAACAGAAAGTGACAACAGAAATAGACTTATTGTTAATCTAGATACTAAGATTGTGAGAAACAGATTTTTTAAATAACTGACTACCATGTTCAAGAAAATCAGATGTCAAGAGGGACAATTTCACCTGAGCCCTGAAGTCTGTAAAAGCATGAAATGGAGCTTCTACAACAGAAGACAGTAGTAACTGAAATTAGGGTCTCAATGGAGGGGTTTACTACCTACTGGACATAAAAAAGGAATTGTTAACTAGATGATAAGTCCGTTTAAATACTCAGATTGAAGTGCAGAGAGCAATAAGGTGAAGAATGCAGAAAGTCATGGAGAAAAGATCCAACACATTTCATGGCAGCCACAGGAGACGTGGAGAGAGGTAACAATGCAGAATCAATATTTGAAAAGATAACAGCTGAGATTTTCCCCAAAACTGATGAAAAACATCAAAGAAGTGCTGCAAATTACCAAAAAACAAAAAAAAAAAAACAAATAAACACGATGAGGCTCAGGATTGTAACATGTCTGCACACCCAAATCTTAAAAGCATCCAGAAAAAAATGACCCATTACCTTAAAATGACCATCAATCAGACTGTAGCTATTTTCTGTTAAAAAAAAAAACAAAAAAAAACAAAAAACACAAAAGCCAGAAGGCAAGGCAATGCCAAAACAAAAAACAAAAAG
Source organism: Noctilio leporinus (assembly GCA_004026585.1). Taxonomy (NCBI): domain Eukaryota; kingdom Metazoa; phylum Chordata; class Mammalia; order Chiroptera; family Noctilionidae; genus Noctilio; species Noctilio leporinus. The sequence goes on along the minus strand of PVIW01008704.1, from coordinate 20,689 downwards.
CAAAGTGCCAACTTGAAATAGTTTATCCAGCGAAATACCCTCCAACCGTGAAAGCAAGGTAAACATTTTTCTAGATAGAAACAGAGATTTCATCCCCAGGAGACCTGCTTTAAGAAAAAGGCTGAAGGGAATTCTTCAGACAGGAGGAATGTTATCCCAGGAAATCCAGGAAGAAAAGGAGAGAAATGGAAAGAATAGGTGATAAATCTAATTCATATTGCTAGTCTTATGGGGGTTAAATTAAAACTCATGGAAGCACCCTGGCTGGTAGCACAGTGGATAAGGTGCCGGCCTGCAAACCGAAATGTCGCTGGTTCGATTCCCCAGCCAGGGCACATAACCAGGTTGCAAGCCAGGTCTCCAGCCAGGTCCACGCCTGGAGGCAGGTGAAAGGCAACCATACATTGATAAAAATAAATAGATAAATTTAAAAAATAATAATAATGAAAGCCACACACAAAATGAGGGTGGCTAATTAATTGACAACTGAATCAATGTCAATGGGACTCCATTACAGGAAGTCCCCTCGCTACTTGCCCCCCAAAAATCTGAATTGCTTAAGTCTTCAAAGTCCTTGTGAAGGCATCTGGGCAGAGCTCTGTCACAGCGAAGTTAGTTAAAAGTGGAAGAGGGAACTTTGGGACCTACCGAGACCGTCAGGATAAGGACAGAGCCCGGCTGCTGGAGAAATATGACTGATTACAAAGCCCTCTCTCTGAGCAGTGGCACCACCAGTGGAACTAATATGATCTTATATGTAGACTTACAAATAACTTTAGATGAAGTCTCACTGTTTGCTCCCTGTCCTCAACTTTGCTCATGCTTGGTTATTCAACCCAAGGGCCCTTTGATCAGTAGCAGGACGCGTTTTTTTCATTTCATTATCTAGAACAAACTGAAAAGAAGGGTAAGAACTTGAATTCCATTGTGGCCGATCAAGTGAATTTGATCATAGAACAGAATTTCTAGATAGGACAGAGGCATCAATATCCTGGTGACCTGAGGGGGAGCTTGTCATTGGGAGGCAGAATATGGCTCCAAAACTGAATGGAAATGATCAGTTTAATGTGGGGAAGAGAAGAGAAGTTTTCCTTTCTCCCTTAGCAATATTAGCACACATTCCCACAATGCTGGCCACATTTTGAAAAGTTTGTGGGACTTTGGGTTCAAAGAGATAAAGAAGTCGTTCTTAAGGTACCTGGTCATTATGGAGTATTGAGTACTTCCCCAAAGATGGAGAATATCTCTCTCTTTTGGTATGTCTAATCAGCTATTAAAAACTTCTATTTAGCTTTTAATTTTTGCTTGTTTCATTTTCCCTTTTTAGAAATTCTATTGGTCCTAGTAAGAATAAATCATGCTGTCATATTTAAATAGTTTGTTTGTTCATTTTTTCTTTTAAGATAGTAAACACTCTTGCTCCATAACCTGTATCCAAACGTTGTACTAGCTAACGTGTTGGCAAATTGTTTTCAGATGACTTTAAGGTGCTTTACTTAATTGCTAACTAATTTCCTTGACTCTATGCTAGGTCCTTGTGTTTGGGAAATCATTTGTAGCATTTGGGAAATCACTTGTAGGAGCAATGTGAGGTTTAGGATTAAGTACACGTACTTTCTTCCAGAGAGAATTTATATTCATTTCTGAAAGGCATCAAGAGGGTTAAATAGCTGTTTAACAGTCAGTTATTATCATTGTTAGAAAGCACAAGAAACTAGTCCAGTTTCTGTGTGGTTCCCATCTCATTGGGAGATGCACCACCCCCTCAGAATGACCTTGGTTTGTAAGTGCCCAACTCACTGTTTAGCTATAGGAGGAAAAGTGTTAGGACACTAGTGCAAAGCAGGGGTTAGCAAGCTCCAACCTGTGAGCCAAATCTGGTCTGCGGCGTGGTTTTAACAACAAACACACTTAGCACATAGACACCCTTGTTTATTTACACATTTTGTGTGATAAGGGCAGAGTTCAATAGTTGAGACAGAACCCCTACGGCTCATAAAACAATATTCACTCCCTGGTCCTCTATGGAAAGAGTTTGCCAAACCCTGTTATGGAGTGCTAGTCCTCAGAAGTCTTGCCGGACCACTTTAGATGATGAGAGCGAGTCAATGATGCCCACGTATTTCCATGAGATTTTATTTTTAATTATTTTTTAAATTATTGCTTTTTTAAAGAGAGGGAAGAGAGAGAGAGAGAGAGAAATCAATTTGCTGTTGACTTGTTTATGCATTCATGATTGCTTCTTGTATGTGCCCCGGCCAGGGGTCAAACTCATGACCTTGGTGTATTGGGATAATGCACTAGCTGACTGAGCTATCTGGCCAGGGCTTCCATGAGGTTTGAAATATTTGAAGCATGTATTCAGGATGACAGACTTTTTGGTCCCACTGAGAAATATAGCAGGAATAGCACTAAAGAGCAAAATAAGAGTATCTTCAAGTAGTAGCAGGGCCATTGAATCATCACTCGGAAATGGCTCCCAAAAGCTTTTGTTTTTCTTGCATGGGTCTTAGTTCGCTTAGTTTCTGCTTTTGTAAAGAATGCATTTTCTTCTTCTTCACTTAGAAAGACAAGCTCTTGTGTTGTTTTTTGTTATTCCTTCTGGGGACTGTGTAAAGTACGGACGGCTTAAGAGGACATGGAAATTCATGAGCAACCAAAGGTGAAGTCAATTGTGAGGTACCAGGTTTTAGCAGACACACACCCCAATCCCTCTGCACTGGGCCAGGAGGGTGTGTGGAGGATGGTGAGCCTGCAGGGGTGTCCCCCAAAAAGCAGTATACTCCCCGAGACAACCCCTGCTTCGCAGGAGTAATTGTAGAGACCTTAGCACCAAAATCAAAGGAAAAGAAGCTAGAAGAGGAAGTTACTGCCTCTCTTTGTTCCCTCTGTACCAGGTCTAATGAACAGATCCCCAATTCTGGGCCTGGTGTCAATTAAGCCACTGCTCTGGTTCCCTAGTGCGCATGGGCTTTCCACGCATAGATGGTGGTGGCCTTCAAGCTGTCATTACTGAGACAGCATCAGCATCGCTAGGCAGTTCTGGCTTAATGGCACGTGCCATTGAGTCAAGACAATGACCAGGATGAGATGCCTCTTTCCCAGGCAACATAGGGGTCGTGAAAAACACACTAGTCCCGTGGTGGAAGTGTTTGTGTTGCAGTATTAAAACCAGGAAACACCGTCACCCCCCCCTGCCCCAGACCCCAGCTGGACAGATGCCTTCCATGAGGTGGGGAACAGGCACTGGACCCAGGAGGGAGGGATAAAGAATGAATGAAATCATGGCTTTATAGGGAATCAGCTGCCCAACATGCTTGCTGTTTGTTTATTAATCCCTCCAAATCTCCCTGGGGGTATTGAGCTGGCTCCTTGCCTGTGGGTGAGTCTGTAAGTCCATGACAATTCACTGTAATGGCTTCTGGACGGACCCTTCTCAATTGCCGCCGGGGTCCGGGCTGCCAAAAGCCATCTGCACCTGGGTGGCTGGCTAACAGCACCCCCATTTTAGTCCGCTTTTCATGGGGAATCCAATATCCTCTGTCTTCGCTGGAGAGCCAAGGCGGCACAGAGTCCCTGGCTGTGATGTGGCGTGGTAGGAAAGAAGAGGCCACAGCCACCAAAGAGGGTCAGGGATGTGGGAAAGGCAAAGGGGCTCTCTTCTCCAAGACCAGGGTACAATAAGTCCCTCTGTTCCCAACCACCTGGGCTCACCAGGCTCGTTATGTGAGCAGGCAAGAGTTGCCCAGGCCTTCAGGGGACCCAGGGCTGTCAGAGAAGGGAGTCCCTATGCAGCCAGGCCCTGAGGCCGGGTGGGAGCTGTGTGAGGTCGCTGGTAATTTTCCGGGCACTCAGCACGCCCTGAGGTGCCACTAGCCCAGGCCCGGTGCCCACGTGGCTGGGGAGAGCCAGATGGGCTCTATTATAGGCGAAGGCAGAAAGGAGACGACAGGGCCCAGATTTGCTTAGCTCCCGAGCCTTCCTGCTGGCCCCTCTGTCTTCCAACACTGGGTTTACCTTTTGGTGGTCCCCAAAGGGAGGGCTCAGCCCAGCTGGGTCGCCTGGAAGCTGCAGATTTGCTGATTTGCACCCTTTTTGTGCATATTTTTACGTGGGCTGGGAAAACAGATGGCTCCATCCAAGTTGCTAAAAACCCAGCTGGTTACTGCTGCACTGAAATGACCTGTGTCTGGGGATCCAAGCTTCCCCTGCCAGACTCTTCAGCAATATGTCTGTCTTTGGACCCACGCAGATGGATGAGGTCGGAGAGCCTGCACCCCACCCTATCCCTTGAGCTATGGCAAGTACAGGAACGGTGACTTGAAGCACATCACATTACACCCAGCACCCTGGGGCCCTGACATTCCTTTTGGGAATTAGGTTATTGAACATTAATTGTAATAAAACAAACCGATGACAGTCATCCTCCTTTCTCTCCCACTTTATAAACCAACCTGCACCTCCCACCCCATTTTAGGCCATGATGCACTAGACTTTCATAAAAGAACTTCAGAAATCATTTCATTCAGTGCTTACTGAGTACTTATTTTATTCCAGGAATGATGTTAGGTGCTAGAAATACAAAACAGAACAATACATTGCCTCTGTGATCAGAGAGCTCCTAGTCTAGCTGGAAGACATATGTGTAAAAAGAAAAGACACCTGTAAAAAAATAGATGTAAGTGCTGTAACGGAAGCAGGCACACAGCAGCAGGGAAACCTAAGAAGCGATGGAATTTTTTCCCTTGGAAATAGCAGGATTCAGCTCTCTCTCTCTCTCAATAATGAAAAGATCCTGGCCAATGTAACGTGACGTCTCTGTGAGGTGCTAGGAAAGCTTCCTCCCTCCTAAGAAAACAACACCTGAAGACGGTGTTCCCTTTCCTTTCCGCAGATGTTGTCCTGTCTCCTTGAAGCAAAGACAGGGGCCCCGCAGGCCAGAGGTACGGTTGGACTGTGGGGTTCAGGTGCAGCCGGGCCCAAAACATCAGCGGGAGGTGGCGAGACATCTGCTAATAGGGGTTAGTCCTGCCACCGTGGCCGTGCACCGGGACCACGAAGCAGCTGGGCCCAAGGTGACCTGGAGCTGGAGATAGAAAATGGTGCAGGCAGGGGACATGGTGCCGCTCTCAAAAGGGAGTTGGCCCCCTTTTAGCAAAGCATCTGCCCCAAACACTGCCCTCTCTAGAAACCCTGAAGCAACACTCTAGGCTGTCAGCCACCTCTGTTGGCATCGCTCATCATGGAACTCGCCTGAGGTGCTGTACTGCACACTATCAGGGAGAGCAAAGGATCCTTTCTGGATGTGAAGGACAGCAGAATAATCCATACAAATGATCCAGGGGCTCTGCCCCCTCTTCCCTACAGCTGGGAGGTTGAAGTGTCTTGTTGTATTGCTTTTTCACGTAGGAGACGTACCGGCTTGCAGGTTCTCTCCTGCACTTCAGGAGCAGCGGTGCCAGCAGGGCCCGCACTCCAGGCTGCGTTTGTCCTCCCTGGTCCACATCTTCAAACTGAGGTTGCCGATCCCACAAGTGCGAGCCTCTTGGCTCTGTGTCTTGGCCTTGCTGTTTCCAGTGAGGCAGGAAACCGGGACCGGGCAAAGCTCCCAAGTTTCAGACGAGCCTTCTGTTCAGATAAGCTTCCAAGGATGTGTCTGCTTGGGAACAGTGGCAGCTCCAGCTCTTTTCTGGGTTTTAACTTGTGCCTTTGTGACGTACCAACGGGTTTAGAACTGACGTGAGAGTTGGAGTGAAAATGCCCACATGAGACTTGAATTCAACAGCATCCCCAGACCAGAGACACAAAGCTAACTAATCTCAGGGTGTGAAGCTGAAATACTCCAAAAGGCACTAAGCAATCTACCCTGGGAGAGAGAAGTCTTGGGCGGTCTGCTTATTTTTAACTGAGTTCAGTTTCATGTTGGGATACAAAGCAGTTTCCTTAGCGTCTTAAAGACATGGCAAGGTAGTGGGAAATGGGTTTTAGAGTCGTCCTGCCCTGAGCTCCAATCTGCACTCTGTCCCTTATTAGATATAGCTGTTATTTAACTTCTCTGATTCTCATTGTCTAGTAGTTTTCTCATAGGATTGTTGTGAGGATCGAATTGGATAAGAACCAAATTACCAGAGCACAACACATGCTTATTACATGGTGGATATTACTCCGAGTACCCGAGGAGAAGAGATTGTTATTGTACAGAGATATTTTCCCCAGTTCAGAAAAAAATAATGTTAATAAAAGTAATGAAAGCTAGAATTAATTGAGAACTTACTATGTGCTAGGCTCTTGCCTAAGGATTTACATGTTATAAATTCATTAAAGCCCTCATAACTCTTTCTTACACTTCTTTTACAGATGAGGAAACTCAGGTCCGGAGACATGAAGTAACTCCTTTAAGATAGTTATTCAGAACATGCTGAAGCTCTTAGTCTCTTGGATGGGCCAGGTTGCTCAAGAGGACAAGCTCTTTCAGACACTGTCATTATACTTGATTCTGTCTGGGTCTTTGACATTGCTTACCCAGTGCCTCCTAGAAGCAATATATTAGGGAGAAGTTCTATCAAGTATTGCTGAAACTAATAATAGTGCTTCCCAGCTCAATTTGGAAGAGTTGAATATAGTCTCAGGGAAAGAAGTTCTTATTTTACCATTCCCATCAATTCAGCCTTATCAAAAACACAGGAAAACAAACAGACATTCAAAACTCGGTAACTGAACAAATCCACAGAGACTGTGTATCAGCATTCAGGGTTTATCCCTTTGGAAACAAGGCAAGTGCAGGGATCTCATCACTCAGGCTCAGGTTCATTGAAATGTATGAAGCTGAAGCATCTTTGAGGATCTGTTCAGCAGGCAATCTTTGCAGAGCACCTACTATGTGCACGACAGTGAAGGGGTCAGTGGCTGTAGAGAAAGAGCGTGCATGTTAGCTTAGGTCGGGTTTGGACCTGAGGGACTGGCTCTGAGATGAAGCATCTCCAGCCAAGAATCTGAAGCTCGAGATGGCTCTGTTCCCAGCAGAACTGCATGCCCAGACTCTGTGGGCAGGCACTTTCCAGAACAAGCCTGTGACCCTTCTCCTACCCACCCTTTCACCTCTCCTTGCCTGATTAGAGTCCCTCAGTTGTGTTTTCCATTGATTAGTTATCTGAGAAGTGGCTTTCAAAATATAACCCAATGGACTCTGCTAAGACCATTCCTTAATATTTAACATGCTCATGCTTAAAAGAAAACAGTAGCAATACATTTTCTCAACATGTAATTGCTCATTCTAGGCCGCGCTTTCAAATCACACGCAGTTTGCTACTTCGAGTGTTATTACTTTCCTCCACCAAGGGCGCACCCCTCCCTGTCAGAATTCTGTATCCTGCATCAAGGCCCCAATTCCACGAATACATCCAAAAAACATAGCCAAAATAAATTGGAAAAAAATTTAGCAATTAGGGTATCTTTACTCTCCCCAACAATTTAAGGTGTTGAAATGCTTTTGAGGGACAGTAGTTGTACAATAACCTCCTTCCCCCCTCGGATCTGCCTGGGGGTGGAAACCACAAAGAACCACCTGTCCGATCCCCACCCTGACACGATGACCGTCACTGCTGGTAGTCAGACAAGCCTGTGTGCAATGATACAGAGGAGCTGAAATGCAATGATCATGCGTCAGGCTGTTCTAGGTGATACCTGGGCACAGCTGCCTTTGTTGGTGGCTCAGGAGAGCACATTTCAATGATACAAGGAAAACGAACCCAAGTTGCCACTTCCTGTAAATGTTAATTCTGAATAAATAAATGCAAATGCCATCGCTGGGGGGAAATGAATGGCTTTTGACGTCAGCCTGCCTGATTTCCTTTCTCCTTAGTGGGCGCTCTTGCTGAAGGGTGAAGGAATCAGCTCATCCTTTCAACTCTGGGAGGTGCACGTGCCCCTGGGTAGGGCTCCAGATACCCGACCTCTCAGGTAAAAGTACACCGTGTGCTCACCAGGAAACCAGGAATCTGCATTCTCAAAAACAGGCTACTGGCTCCTATGATGACGCTGGAAACATGCAAATGTTACCTATTTAGCAAAATCCCACATGTTAGAGAGCGAATTCCTGGCTGTCTGAGGTCTTCGACAGTTGCCAGTTTTATCTGACGTATTTCTTTCAAGCAAGAAGGAAGTTGGTTGCCTTGAGCTAAGCTTTTACTTCTCTGACATCCTAAAGGGAATTATGCCACAGAATCCTGCAAAAGTTTGCGATCGGAATCAGAACTTGGGTCAACAACTTACAATGGCTTACTATTTTTTTCTTACACAAAATGTCCAAACACTTGGGGCTTACACAACCTGGTACCGTTGAACCTTTCTATACTTCCATACTTCCTGCTACACCCTGCCTTTTCCCAATCCTTTACGTTCTAAACTGACTGTGCCCCAGAAACATCCTGTACTTTCAAGCACCATGCAATTTGCTGCTCTTAGCACGGTTACTGTACTCCGCCCTTCCTGTCATCCACCGATGCTAAGCAAGATTCTGCTCTCTCCCTTTAAAAATCCTGCAGCCTATGTCAAGGTCCTGATTCGATGAGTCCTTCTGTAAACCACAGGTCAAAGTACATTAAATTTTTTCAACTATTATAACATTCTCCACAGTCTCTGTGGTATTGTTATTATCTGCTTACAGTTCATTTGCGTTGCGTTCCACCCGCTCTATACCATTCAAGACTAGCACATGGTACATGCTCACTACATGTTCTCATGTGTGTTGAAATGAAATCATTTCAGTTACGATTAGCATTACCATTACTGTGGCCATCATCAAAATAATTGGTCTAACTATTACATAATTAACTATACCATATATAATTAAGATACGGACTATTTAGGGAACAGTAAACAGTGGTGGTACCAGCTGTTAATGTAAAGGGAAACCAGGAAAAGAAAGGGCGAGTGTGGACCGGAGCTGAGGGGTTGGGAGGATGGGTAGGTATCAGGCATGCAGCGGGGGTGGGGGCATTGCCCGAGGAGGGAGGAAGAGAACAGAGCCACCCAGCAGGCATGTCAGGGTGAGTGAGGGGCAGGGCTGTGAGCATGTTGATGAGATGGGCAGGGAAACAACCCCCTGAACCCAAGTGGACAATCTGTCTTGAGTGGGCAGAGTAAGAGGAAGAGTAGTGAATAGAGGCAGGATCAGTAGCTTGACAATGACTTACAGAAGCATTTCAGGGGCAAAACAAAACAGTAACAAGGAGCCATGATAGGTCCTTGAGCAGGTTCAAGGTCACAAACAAGACTTCCTCTTTATGAAGACCAGTGTGGAAGCGATGGTAAAATTTGTTACAAGTGAGCAGCAGAGGAGGCCAATACTGTGTTGGGAGAGAGGGGAGGAGGTGAAGGCCTGGGGTGGTAGGGGAAGCACAGGGAGCTGAGAACTGGTGAGGACCTACCATTTCAACCCAGCCCTGATTTGGTGCCCTGCGACTTCTGGCTTTTCCCAAAACTGAAATCACCTTTGAAAGGGAAGCAATTTGAGATCCTCCCTGAGATTCAGGAAAATAGGATGGGGAAGCTGATGACAATTAAGAGAACTGTGAGAGGTGAGGTCCCCAGGAGTCTACTTTGAAGGGAACTGAGGTGTCATTGTCTCACGTACAATGTTTCTTACATTTTCTTCAATAAATGTCTCTAGTTTTCCTATTTCATGACTTGATGCTTTGTCTATGGATCAGAAGCTTATCAAGCGTTTAGAATCTGGCAAGTGCTGTGAATTCAGACATGGATAAGTACAGTTTCCATCCTTAAGGAGTTTCAACGCTGTGATGGATGTGGTCAAAGGGAGGAACTGTAGGTATTATCGGGACACCAGGGTCCTAAGGAAGGCTTTCCAAGGAGGGGCCCTGAAGAATGATCTGGAGATGGTGAGGTGAAGGGGGCCATTGTGAATGACACCTTTCGGGTAGAAACAGAAGCTTGAATAAAGCTGAGCAGGGCTGGGAACCAAGAGTTCGAAGCGGGCACTGATGATGGGCGTAAGAGGTTCTGCAATGTGTATGCCAGCACTGTGCTTTGACAGGTTGCATGCCTGCCCCAGCCATCCGTCATCTGGCACCTACAGCACTGCAAAGGAATATTCAACACCCACAATCAAAATCCAGACGGAAGTGGAACCAAAGACTCTAGCTCCGAGTGTGGCCCCAAACAGTGAAAAAGATGGCTATTTATTTCTTCTGCTGTTGATCTTGAACTAGTTAATGATGCAGATACAGACAAGGTGAAGACATCCTGCAGCGATAGGGCAAACTCGAGCCCTTTATGTGTCTGATAAATGAGGGAGGGCAGGAAAACTGCGGATGGATAATACAATTCTCTAAATCTGCATTCCCCAGGAGCCACCATGAATGTGAAATATTGATTTAGTGTTACCACCGTCCTAAGTGCTGAATAAATTACTCTCACACTGTCTAAGCACCTAGGGGGCTGAAATGTTCAGGGGCAAGGTCAAGGATTGCTTATCAGCTATCAAAAAGGTACCAAGCTCCTCCCAAGTGCCATGCAATATTACAAAGCCACAGTGGTGGCGAGAAACAGCCATAGAGTTAAGGGGAAGTCAAAAATGATCTACTGGCTTTTTTTTTTTTTTTTTTTTTTTTTGGCAGACTCACGCAGGGCAGATGTTCTTTAGATAATCAAAAGTGGTCACAGTCTATTGCATGCTTGGCATGCTTAGTTCTACAAGAAGAGGGTTTTTAAAGGAGGTTTATATATGTTAAGGTCAGGGGATTGTAAGCTGGGGATTTCTATTCCTTTGTAATTCTTCTGATGTTTTTTGTGTTTTAAGTTCATTTGCCACTGGAAGCCCGTGATGGTTCACGGCACAGCTCAGAGCATAAGGAGTGTTCTCCTGAAATCCAAGACTTCCTGATTTCACTCATCCCAACTGAGACCTAGGCATCAGCATTTCTTTAAAAGCCCTGCCTAGGTGACTGCAAAGTGAAGCCAAGGTGGAGAATCAGTCCCGACCAAGAGCACGACTAGAAAGAGCACAGACCCAGGGGGCTAGCCCTAATCAGCACTGCTGTGATCCGGGCTCCCACACTCCACAGAAGACCCCCTGATGCCCTTGAACCTGGCTGAGTCGCTCACACGCCAGGCAGTTCTGAAGAATGGGAGCCGCAGGCTCTAGAGTTTTGTGTTTCAAACTTGGTCACAGATGGTTCCATGTGTCTCTGACCCTGGCTCCCACGCCGGGCCTTCTCCAGAGCAGTTGTGGAGGATGGAGAGATGGGGGTAGAACTCTGAGGCTGAGAACTTCACGAGCAAATCACTCTTTGGGACTTCTTGGGGGCAGGCCAGCAGCAGCAGGCAGGCAGGCAGCCTCTGACTCAGGATGTATCGGGAAAGCAAGGGCGAGGCTTTTCTGTTGTGGTTTTCTCTCCCGGTTTCCTGCAGAGTTCGTGCCCTGCGGTGACTTGTAGGCAGTGCATGTGGGTGCAAATTAATGGCGTTTCTTTGGGGACAGAAATGTTGTCACTGCCACCTCCCCTGCCCCAAGTGAAGGAAACCAAGGGCTCTCATGACCTCATGGATGGGGCCAGGGGTAAGGGCTCCAGGTGGGAAAGGCAGCTTATAATTTCTGAAGACAGGAGAACTGAAATATCACTTTAAACACAAACTTTCTAGGCAATTACCACTTCTTTTCCTGAACACTGCTGTCTGTTTGGGGAAAGCCTTCTACTGCATTACTTTTGCTTCAGCAAAATAGCTTCACTTACAGCCTCAGCCTTTATTCTTATTCTGTCTCCAGTAAGGAAGACAGATGTGTGATGGGCAGGCACGGAATTAAAACGAATGATAATGTGCCCGCCTAGCTTCCTCTCCTTCTGCAACCCGGGAGGACCTGAGAGCTCAGCCAGGCCACCGTCCTCATTTTACAGAAGGGGGATCGGAGCTCCAAAGAGTTGAAGTGACTCATCTAAAGTTGCACAGCCGGTTGGTGCCAGACCTGTGTCCTTTACCCTCCTCTCGCAGGTATTGTTTTCCAGACTTTTCAGTCATCTGGACAGCTTTCCTCTGAAGCCTGTCCAAAGCCCTTCTCAGCTGAAGCTCCTGGAATGGCCCCGGAGGGGGCTGATTTTATCTGAGTGTGAAGAGAAGGTTGTAAGCCTACATCCAGGGACTGAGCTCTGCCCGTGACCCTCCGGCTTTTCCTGACATGCTTGAACACATTCGCCCAGCTCGTGTGTCCCAGGACTGGTTTTCTTCCCCAAGGGTACAAGTGTCCTTCCTGAGTCACACCCTACAAATGATAAAACCCCGGACATTCAAAACCTCTTTCTTTCTGGAAACAGAAAGCCCCTTTTCAGGACGACCAGACTCCTGGATGCTTCTGCAGGGAGTGAAGGCTGCCCAGCGCCAACTTTGTGGACCGAAAGATTAAAGACCAAAGTGTAACTGATTGATCCTGCATCACCTACAGAGATGGATGAAAATGATGCCCAACGAAAGAGAGATGACTTTACTCAGAGTCGGCATGGTGCCAGTAAGTCCTCCCTGAAGGCACCCCACCCCCTCCACCCTGCCCACAGCAGCCTGCCTGTGCTTGACCGTTGCTGTCACTCCGCCATGTCCAGTGTCCATGAGCTGTAAACCCTGTGGCAGATAAGACACAACGCAAATCAAAGGCGCCTAATCTTTGCCCTGACAGGCATTTGCAATTCAGCAATTGTTAAAGTCACTAGGGGGTCTGTTTGTTTTCCAGACTTCACCAAACCACATCCTCATAGATAGGGCTTTTGGGCCCCACCTCTCAGGTGGCGTCAGGATAAGGTGCCATCTCCACCGAGCTCCCTGAGCACGTTCCTTTCTGTCACTGCGTGTATCCCATGGTCTGCACTCATTTAGCTGCCTGACCAGCTGCCCTCCCTTCCCTGATCCAGGCTCCAGGCCAGGGGCTCTACCGCCTACAGGACTTGCGTGCAGGGATGGCCCATGCATGTTTGTGCAATGGATGTGTACCCCAAGAAAGGGCCCTGGGCAGGCCCCCACTGCCACCTCTGGGTGCCATGACTCTGAATGTGTCCCAGGAAGAGAAAAGCACTCCCTGTGTGTGGCTTCTGGGTTCTACTGAGGAGTTTGGATGCTGCTTCATCTTCAAGCCCCTGCCTGAATCAAGGGTCATCTCTCCTGAAGCAGCCCTCTCTGGGTTTAGGGCTGATAGCTGTCCCCGGCGTCTCATGGCAAAGGGCCCCGGGAGTGGCTATGAAGCCACTGTGAGCTCAGAGCGGGGCGCGGTGTGAGCTGACTTTGAGGACTGGATAATTTCTCCAGCAAACTGCCCTGGAGAAAGGACACTGTGGTAGCTATTGGTGATTTGGATCCACGTCCAACCTAGAAGCAACCCCGTCCACAGCAGTTGCTTTTGCCGCATGAAGTCTGACACCAGATGCTGAGGATACAGCACTCTAAACACTGAGCTCCCTTGGGATGGTGCCCAGAGCAAGACTTTGGGAACACAAATATTTTCTTAAGTCCTGGGGTGAAGCTACTGCCCGGAAGCTGCTGAGGGGAAATCTCAGCAGGGGTCTTGTGAGTCCCCAGCTTCTGTCCCCGCCCTTTCACAGGGTTACAAGTGAAGCCAGCAGCCAGCCCTCTGGACTTCCTCCTGCAAGGGACCAGTGACCATTATTGTTGGCCAAGACCGTGACGCTGCTGCCTGCCAGCGTGGTGTTGTGCCGTTCTGTTTTTCTGTAAAATGCATTTACAAGAAGGCCTGCTTCCCCTGTCACATTAGAAATTCAGGTGGCTCTTTTGTACATTCTACACTTTCATGACTGGAAATCATGCCAGTCGCTATCCCTTCTGTATAAAATGTGAATTGTCTTAACTTCCTACTTGCTGACCCCTCCCCCAGCCTAGGGCATAGCCAGAACTGGTGCAGCCATGTGACAGCCATGATTGTCTGTGCAGGCCCCACGCCGGAGTACAATCAGGTTCAAATGGTAAACAAACGCACACATTGGTCCTGAAGGTCAGAAGCAGGGCTGCGGTTTCGGACCCTAAAGCCAGAGGGGAACTTACGTGGCCCAACAAGGAATGTGGTACACTTTTACAATGGAATACTACTTGGCCATAAAATAGTGGGAAGTCTTAGTTTTTGCCACAGCATGGGTGGACTTGGAGAATATCATGAAATGAGCCAGTCAGAGAAAGGCAAATCCCATCTGTTTCGCTTGTATGTGGAACCTAATGAAGAAATAAACTAGCAAACAAAATAGGAACAGACTTATAGATACAGAGCAGGATGACCGCTGTCAACGGGAAGGGGTCATGGGGAGCTGAGTACAAAAATGTAGAGAATTGAAGGGGACAAAACAAAGAACTCATGGACACAGACCACAGACAGTATGGGGTGGGGAAGGCAGAAGAAGATAGAGGTGGGGTAAATGGTGGCTAAGGAGACTTCACTTTGGGTGGTGAACACACAATACAATATACATATGATGTTTATAGAAGGTACACTTGAAACCTATATAATTTCACTAATAACTGTCACCCCAAGAAAGCCAATAAAAATTAAGAAGCAAAACAAAGTTCCTTACATCAATGTGTACCAGCCTCTGATGACCCCTCACCAGGCAGCCTTTTAGCATAAGGTGTCTGTTTAAAAATGTCAAAATATTACCTTGGAGAGCTAACGTATTCATCCATTTCAAGCCATTAATAAAATTAGCTTTATCAGACAGTCACTGCATAGGCATGGCCTCAGGAAATGGTACATCATATAAATTTGTTAATTTCCTGCATCTTGTATTGTGATTTATTGTGTAAACAGAAATTGCAACAGCAATAAAGAAATCCAAAATAAAAAAAATTAAGGAAAGGTAAAACAATTTAAACAGAAACACAAGGTATCAAGAAAGAAGTGTGTTGAACCTGCAGGGATAATTATCTCAAACAGCTAATGAGAGAACAGGCTGGGCTTCCTCAGAGGGTCGGAGCAGGGCAGAAGCAAAGGCCAAATGCACTGGGCTGTGTTTAAGACAGAATAGACAGTTATTTTTAGGTTACTTTTGAAAAACAAACATACCGAAAGTCTTACAAAATGAATTAAAAACTTTGATGAGAGGGGGGAGGCAGAGGGAAAGAAGGGGAGCAGCTTAGACAAGAACCTAGTATAAAGGAACCATGGACATGGACAACAGGTGGGACTGACTTTGGGGGGAATGGGTGGGTGGGGAGGGGGACAGAGGGGAGCAAAAAGGGGATGGATGTAATACAACAACAATAAAATTTAAAAAAAAAAAAAAACAACTTCGATGTAAGATCTGAAACTATAAAACCCCTAGAATTTATCACAAGGAAAAATTTTCAGGACAATGTCCTTAGCAATGGTTTCTTGCCTATGATACCAAGAGCATGAAAAAGAAAAACAAAAACTAGACTAGTGGGACTACATCAAACTAAAAAGTTTCTGCAAGCAAAGGAAACAATGAACAGAGTGAAAAGGCAGCCTTTGGAATGGCAAAAATATATTTGCAAACCATATATGTGATAAGGAGTTTAGAGATCTAGAATACTGTAAATAGAGGACTCCTTCAATGCAAAAGCGTGTAACAAATAACTTGATTTAAAAATGAGCAAAGGACTTGAATGGACCTTTTTTCCAAAGAAAGCATATAAATAGCCAAGAGGTACATGAAAAGATGTTCCAACATCACAAACCATCAGGAAAATACAAATCAAAACCACAAAGACCTATCACCTCACACTTTTCAGGATGGCTATTATTTAAAAAATACCAAGTGCTAAAGAAGATTGGATAAAAGGGAATCATTATACATTGTCATTAGGGGCATGAAATGGTGAGGTCACTGCAAAAAACAACATGGAGCCCCTGAAAAATTAAAAAAGAAGTACCGTGTAATAATTCAACAATCCCATCTCTCAGTCTTTATCTAAAAGAACTGAAATTAGGATCTTGAAGAGATGTTTGCACTTCCATATTCATTGCATAATTAACCGCAATAGCCAAGATGTGGAAACAACCTAAGTGGAATGGAAAAAGAAAACGTGATATAGACACACAATAAAATATTACTCAGCCTTGAGAAAAAATGCAAATTCTGCCATTTGTGTCAACATAGATGAAACTTGGAAAATACGGCATGTGAAATAAGCCAACCACAGGAGGACAAATACTGTATGACTTCACCTATACGAGATCTCTAAAATAGTCGAACATAGAAGCACAGTGAAACGGGAGTTTCCAAAACTGGAGGGAGAGGAGGAGAAAATGGGCAGTTGTTAGTCAATGGTATAAATGTTCAGCTTTTCAAGATAACTTAATTCTAAGCATCTGCTGTACAACACTGGGCCTATAGTTTACTGTATTGTACCTTTGTTAAGAGGATAGATTTGTTTTTAAAAAAAAATACCTTATTGATTTTCTCACCACACCTGCAGGACCTTTATAGAAAATTTGGAAAATATTTCAAGCACAACAGCAACAACAACAATAGATACATAAAATCATCCACAAATCTACCATAATTCCAATCACTGGAAAAGGCCGCACATGCCATTTGAAAATTAAATGCTTCTAGAGCAGCAGCATCATGATTATCATTGAGATTTATGGATCACTCTCTAGGAGCTGGACACTGACTTAATGGCTCTGCATGTAATTACTTTGTTCAATTCTCAAAACTTGGAACGACTGTTACGTCCATTTTGCACAAGCGGAAACTCAGACACAATTCTGACCAGCAATTAAATGGTGGAGTCAGGAATCGAAACCAGATTGTTTGCACTACTGCACCCACATCAAAAAATAATAATAATTTTAGAATGAATGATACATTCACATGGGTTACAAATTTTTAAAGTGTAAAAA
Organism: Noctilio leporinus; assembly: GCA_004026585.1. Lineage (NCBI taxonomy): Eukaryota > Metazoa > Chordata > Mammalia > Chiroptera > Noctilionidae > Noctilio > Noctilio leporinus. The sequence continues at coordinate 3,816 of PVIW01008704.1, read as the reverse complement.
GGTATATAATAAAAGGTCTCACTCCCACCTCTGCCCACATCTGCCCCATGCTCCACTGTCATAGGTAACCACTCTAATTAGTATTGGGGTACCCTTCATGAATTTCTTATGCAATATAACTATATCTTTATTTCGTTGGGTTTTGTTCTGTTTTTTTTTTAAACTTAGACTTTAGTTTTAGAGAAATTTTAGGTTCATAGCCAAGTTGAGTGGTGATTGATTAATATTTGTAGAACCAATGAACTTCTGATAATTAGGCAATTATCTCCTTGCCCTTCAGATCATTACAATGTTTTAAATATTTTAAAATTTTGCTTGCCTTTAGCCAGGTTTGAGAAAAAGCAAACACCTCAGTTGCCTCTGGACTAGGGGACATGACATGGTCAAGTAGACCAGCTAAATAAACATTATCAACTAGAGTCCAGAGAGGGATAGTTTGCATGTTTTCCATAGATCCTTAGGTTGGCCATCAACAGAAACGGTACCTGGGTACCAGCCAGCCTTAGTTCACAAACATCCTTGCACACTAGTTCCTGGTATATGTCACAGCTCAATTCTAAGGACTGGGATGACTGCTTCATATTCTGGTAACTTCTAAAGATGAATTAGGGAAGTGAATACATGTGTGATGGCATTATAAACTGGTGGTAGAAAGGGTGAGGAGGAAAAAGAAACTCAGTTTTGCCTCCATGTAATTAAACTGTTCCAAGAAGAGGAAGTGGAATCACACATTCAATTCCTGGATAAATCCTAGCCTTCTGATAAACCGCTGAAGGCAGAGTTGTCACTGTCACAACGGGCAAACCCTGATGAGCTAGCTGCAGTGCTTAAAGGAATTCCAAGAACAGAAAGGGTGACATTTGTTGCTGTAAAAGTTCACGTTTCTGAACACTGGGGGGAAAAAAGAGATCACAAAAGATGTTGCCAAATTCCTGTGCATATTGTTTGAATAAACTTATTCATTCTGATGCTGGATCAATGACATTTTCTTTTTCCCAAAGCCTTTTCTTTCATAGAAAGAAAACTGACTATTGCGGAGAAGGTCAATGATTTGGCTTAATTACTTCTCCTGGGGCCGAAGGAGAAGCAGCTCCCATAAATAGAGCGGGTTTTGTGTAAGAGAGCAGGCATGCATACGTTAACCCATCACCTCCCTTCCCACAGAGGCCCTGGGAAGGGAAAATAAAAGATTTGTTCTCTTGTGCCTCCTAATCAGCATTTGTATTTCAAAGATTAAGAAGCAGCTTCTTATTAGAACTCCACAGCGTCGGGAAACTACAAATGAAATAAGATTTGATATTGGTAAGCAGAGGGCTTCCTTCCAGAAAGATCCTTTCAATATATATGCAGCTCCCTTGGACATGCATATCCATTTCTTCCCCATTGCAAGTTTACAGAATACACATGACATGGCATGAATAGGTTTTCATTACCTACCTGTGTATGCAGCTTAACATACTGGTGTGCTCTCTGGCAGGCACAGCAGAGGTGGTATGTGGATGTGGCCCAGAGCATGGACTCTGGGAGCAGGTAGGTGTTCCTAATAGTGGGAACTTGGGCCATTTACCTAACCTTTCTGAGACTTAGTGCTTTCATCTGTTAAAGTAGGTCATTTGCATGGAATAATGAAACAATGGAGTTAAAGTATTTACTAGCTTACGTGGTGCGTGGTTACCAAGCCGGAAGCACCAGTTATTATTATTGCCAGGATTTTTAGGCACTGAATGGAAAATATGTTCCCTGCCTCCAATGATCCTAAAATCCAGTGGCAAGACAAGACTTGGGCCATTACCAGGATAACTAAAAGTACAAGGCAGCACACAACACCTGCTGCGGGTTAGCTGAATGATGTAATTGTGTATCTAGCCAGAAAATCTGAAAACTTTATGCAATAACAGATAAAAGAGGATCATGCTTTCATTACTGCTGCAAGATTATTTCACCTTTTAAGATTATGAAAAATGTTGTCTTCTCTGAAAACTTGGGTCTGGGGTACACCTAGCCCCCTTCCTAACTTTTTTTTTTCTATGTGTTGATAACAGTTTTTTTTCTAATTAATTTCAGTTACTGCAAGGTGACTTGAGCCTACTAGGTCATCATAACGACTAAAGTGCTGCCTGTTAGATATACTGGGCATCTTGAGAGTAAATAAAATATGTTCAGAGGGGTAGGGGAAGACAGTAAATTCATAAAACAAGGAAAGAATGCTCAGCAAGTTCTAGTCTCCAGGAAGCAAAAACAAAGACCAAGTAAGAAGTGTATCCCGCCAATGAAAGATAAAGGACGAAGGGAGCAGAAGTCTTCAGAGAGGGCCTTTACTTTGTGATGCACATCTAATAGCTTTGAAACGTGGGGAAGAAAGAATTAAGCACTTCAGACTTCGGTGAAGTGTCAGCCAGCCTGCTAGGGTATTTCCAACTTGGTGCAGAGTGACCAGGCACAAGGAGTTTGCAGATGCTAAAACAGCGATTACTGAAATTAGACAGTCAACTGAAGAATTGAATATTAAAGCTGAGAAACTCTCTCAAAACATAGAATGAGTCCACGAGATAGAAATACATGAAATTTTAAAATGAGATGTTAGAAGAGTGATCCAAGAAAGCCATTATCCTATTAATAGGCATCTCAGAATAAAATAAAAAGGAGATAAGAAATACACTACATTATAAGGAGAAGAAACATTTTTGGAATTGGAAACTAGGTACAGCATTCAGCACAATGAAATTTTAGGACTTACATCTGAATACAACCTCATAAAATCACTCAACACTAAAAAAGAGAAGATTCCCAAAGTGTTCAGAGAGATGCCGTAGTTCACCTGAAAAGGGAAGAGAATAGAATGCTATCCGACTTTTAAAGAATTATGCTGGATGTTAAGAAACAGGAGGTGGAGCCCTTTCAAGACATTAAAGACAATTATTTTCACCCTAAAATTTCCTACTTGGCCACTCATGAGAGTAAAGCTTGAAAGTGTTTTTAAAAATGTAGCTGGCAAGCAACTTGCCTTAGTCACTGCAGGAGGTAGTCCGTCCTAATTAGAATACAAGAAAAAGAAAAAGGAAGGCATCGAAGTGAAGAAACAGTTAATTCTACCAAGTAAAAGACTGATGGAATTTTTCAGGGTGATATTTACAGCAGATCTAGAAAACCTCAGTCCGGGCTGGAACAAGAAGCCAGGTAGGACCAGGAAAGAAGTCTCAAAGGACGGACACGTGCGCCTGAAGTTGGTAATAATTGAGGATATCATGAAATGCCAAATGCCTTGTCTTCTCTCAGGTCAGACCCTCCAGAGAGATGGCTGTGGTACAGGTGACTGAGGTGAATGTGGACAGCATGAGCTGAAACTGAGGATGGGAGAGCTAAAGGGAGGCCTGGAAGCTGAGGAGAAAGGATCAGAGAAGGAGGCCACGCAGCAGGAGCTCAGTGAGAAGCAGCGGGCTGGGCCAATGCTGCTGCCACCAACCACATCAGGGACAACGATAGAGGTGCTGAAGTGACCGGATCCGGGCGAGTGCAGGGCTCTGCGCAGCCACCAACTCCAGCTCCTGGGGACGTCTCACTTGCTCGTTTCATTCAAGGGTACAGCCATCTGCAGCCCAGGGACCACCTGAGTGACACCCCCTAAAAGTTGGCAGGTAGGATCCACAGCACAGGGGCTTCTGAGCAGAAGCTCATCTTCTACAACCTTCAAGGAGAGGGGGTCAAGTTGCAGCTCATGGCTAATTCCAGGAATGAGGAATCAGAAGAGCTGATTTGTACCAGTAACAGACTGTATCGGGAGACATAATTGGAGTTCGGGGGAATCCTGGGAAAACC
>PVIW01008703.1:38493-58354 GCA_004026585.1 Noctilio leporinus | reverse complement strand
AAGGGTTTAGAAAGGCTGGGGAAGGGAGGAATACTTAGATTGAGGACTGGGAATGCATTATAGCCACAGAGTGAATAGACTTTAATTCGAGAGTAGGGGAGGGTCTTGGATATTTAGGTGGATTGAGGTATGGGGGGGATTAAGAATATGTGATGAGTAACTTTTGCAAAGGATATGTTGAGGCTTAATAGTTCATATTGCTCTCGGTATAATTCAGGTGCTTGAGATTGGCAGCAATCCTTTTCCTGAGGCTGCCTCTTTTTCTTGGTCAGGACTTTACAGTCTATAGTCTATATTCTAGCCGGTCTTGGCGCGTGTGGCAGGGCCTCTGATTGTCACAGTAGGGCTGATTCTGAGTGTCCGCCCCCAGGTATGCTGGGCCTTCCACAGCCTGGCTGGGTTTTAGGGCTGCCAATGTTCTGGAGCCGGCAGGCAGCCCCCTCCCACTCCTGGCGGAGTTTCCTGCTCAGGACAGCCCCCAGCACTTCTGCAGGGCAGCCCGCAACTTTGCCGGTCCCTGTGATGACTGGTCCCACCCCTGCAGTTCCGGGAGGAGGCCGGGCCTGTCAGTCAACACTGTCCAGGGTCCGCCTACACTGTCCCGCCCTTCCGGGGCGAGCACCACACCTCCTAGCCAATCAGCTCTCCGCAGAGTCCTTTACGCGGCCTCTGAGATGAGCCCCTCCCAGTTGTGGGTGGTGTGGCCTTTGTTTCTGGCAATGGCGGGTCACCCGCCACAAGTTCCCGGCTTGCTGGCTCTCTGGGTTGCCGTTTGGATTTTCCCTCGGAGCCTGGGTGCCTATGTGGTTGCGCCGGGCTGGGCCTCCCCCCTCGCAGGGGCTTCTAGCTGCTGTTTCCCCAGGGGCCCAGCAGCTCCGTTTTTTGGCCCTCTCGCTGCCCCGGCCGGTGCACTTCCTGCTCCCCCGCTCTGGCTTCCCACAGGACTCTTCTCCGCCTCTAGCCCCGCGCGCCGTGGAAGCCTCCTCTCCCTGTTGCCGGGGTAGGTCTCTCACACAGTCCCTCCCCTGCAAGAGTTCAATTCCGGGTTCCCTACAGCATTTGCCCTCGCCGCCCGCACGTCACTGCTGAGACTTCCAGACACCAGGGAGCCCGAAACTGGCCCCAGTCAAACGCGCCCCTCTGGGCAGAGCCGCCCCTGCCTGGAGCCGACCACGGCCTGCCGGCTGGTCGGTCGGGAACGCCTCACCTACTGTCCTGCTGGCCTCCTCTGCCTCTGGGCTCTGTTCCCCTGTGTCCAGATGCTGCCAGTTCCAATACCTAGGGTCCTGAAGACGTCTCACGCTCCTTATCCTGTCCTCTAGTTGCTTTGGTACTCGAGAACACCATCAGCACTGCTCTCTACTCTGTCGCCATCTTCCCTCCTAAACCTCTTCTTTTTAATGCCCATCAAGATTTGCTTCACATATCTAGGTGCTTCTATTTTGGGTGTATAATGTTTACTAGGTTTATATACTCTTGTTGGATGATTAATTTTGTCATTATATAGTGTCCTTTATCTCTTACTATAGCCTTGGTTTTAGTCTATTTTATAGGATATAAACATTGCTATCCCAGCTTTTTATTTTTATTTCCATTTGCATGAAATATCTTCCGTTATCCTTTTACTTTGAGTCTGTGTGTATCTTTTGAACTGAGATGGGTCTCTCAGATGTAGCATATATGTTTTCTTTTCTTATCCATTCAGCTATGCTTGTCTTTTGATTGAAGCATTGAAGCTATTTATAATTAAGGTGACTATTGATATATACATATTTAGTGTCATTTATTGTTAGACTATTTTCCTGTTTTTCTTTTTATCTTCACTTTTCACCCCTTTCCAAAGCAAGTCCATTAACATTTGTTGCTGTACTAGTTTGGTGTTAACTATCTCTTTTAGTTTCTTTTTTGTTATTTGGAAGACTTTTATTTCTCCTTTGATTTTAAATGATAACTTTGCTGGATAAAGTACCTTAGTCCTTGCTTTTCATCACCTTGGCTATTTCATGCTACTCCCTTCTGGCCTAAAATGTTCCTGTTGAGAAATAACATGACAATCTATTGGTGCTCCCTTATATGTAACTGCCTGCTTTTCTTTTGTAGCTTTTAGGATTCTCTCTTTGTCTATAAGCCTTGCCAATTTATTTATAATGTGTCTCAGTGTTGGCCTTTTGAGTCCAACTTGTTTGAGACTCTCTGAACTTTATGGACTTGTGTGTCTTTTTCCTTCACTGGATTAGGGTAGTTTTCGGTCATTATTCCTTCAAATAGGTACTTGATACCTTGTTCCCTCTGTTCCCCTGCTGGTATTCCCATGATGAGGATGTTGTTATGCTGCATTGTCCAAAATCTTTCTTCTTCTTCTTCTTCTTTTGTTTTTTGTTTGTTTATTATTGGCTATGTCACTGATTTTTTTATTTTTTATTTATTTTAATTTTAATTTTTTAAATTTATTTTTATTGTTGTTGTATTATATGCATACTCTTTTTTTTTTTTTTAAAGATTTTATTTCATTATTTTTTTAGAAAGAGGGGAAGGGAGAGAGGCAGAGAGGGAGAGAGACATCAGTGTATGGTTGTCTTTCACCTGCCTCCAGCCACAGACCTGACTGGAGACCTGGCTTGCAACCTGGTTATGTGCCCTGGCTGGGGAATCGAACCTACGACCTTTGGGTTCGCAGGCCGGCGCCTTAACCACTGTGCTACCAGCCAGGGCTTTGCATACTCTTTTTACTCCCCTCTGTCTCCTACCCCACCCACTCACTCCCCCACAAAGTAAATCCCACTTGTCTATGTCCATGGTCCTTGCATACTAGTTCCTTGACTAAACTGTGCCCCTTCCTTGCCTCCTTCTGCCCCATTCCCCCAACCCCTTGCCCACAGAAGGTCTATTCATTGTATTGATGTATCTGGTTCTGTTTTGCTTGTTTGTTTGTTTTGTTAATTAGTGTCCTATAATGGGTAAGAACATATGGTATTTGTCTTTCACTGACTGGCTTATTTCACTAAGAATAACACTTTCTAGTTCCATCCACGTTGTTGCAAAGGGTAGGAGTTCTTTCTATCTTCATTCTGTGTAGGACTCCATAGTGTAAATGTACCAAAGTTTTTGATCCAATCATCCACTGGTGGGCACTTAGGCTGTTTCTAGCTCTTGGCTATTGAAAACAGTGCTGCTATGAACATAGGGGTACATAGGTTCTTATGAATTAGTGTTTCAGGGTTCTTCAGTTATACTCCCTGCAGTGGAATTGCTGGATTCAAAAGGCAGTTCCATTTTTAGTTTTTAAGGAAACTCCATACTGTTTTCCATAGTGGCTGCAACAGCCTACATTACCACTAGCAGTGCACCAGGGTTCCCTTTACCCCACATCCTTGCCAACACTTATGGTTTGTTCATTTGTTGATGACTGCCATTCTGACAGGTGTGAGGTGTTATCTTATTGTGGTTTTAATTTGCATCTCTCTGAGGGCTGGTGATGTGGAGCATTCTTTGATATGTTTTTGGAACCATTGTATGTCTTCCTCAGTGAGTTGTCTGCTCAGATCCTTTGCCCATTTTTTAATTGGGCTGTCTATCTCCCTGGTGTTAAGTTTGATAAGTTCTTTATATATTTTGGAGGTCAAACTCTTGTCTGAGGTATCATTGGCAAATATGTTTTCTCATACAGTTGGTTCCCATTTAATTTTGTTGGCGTTTTCTTCAGTTGAACAGAAAATTCTCAGTTTGATATAGTCCCATTTGTTTATTTGTTCTTTTATTTCCTTTGCCCTTGGAGAAGTATCAGGAAACATACTTCTATATAGGATAACTAAAATTTTACTGCCTATATTTTTCTCCTGGACCTTTATGGTGGCACTGCTTATGTTTAAATCTTTTCTCCATCTTAAGTGTATTCTGGTGTATCGTGTAAGTTGGTGGTCTAGTTATATATTTTTGCAAGTTGCTGTCCAGTTCTTCCAACACCACTTGTTGAAGAGACTGTTTTTACTCCATTTTATGTTACATTCCCCTTTGTCAAATATTAATTGACCATAGAGTCCTGGGTTAATTTCTGGGCTCTCTATTCTGTTCCATTGATCTTTATTCCTATGCCAGTACCAGACTGTTTTGCATTGCAGTATACGTTGATGTATGGTATTGTGATTCCTCCTACCTTGTTCTTCTTTCTCAGTATTGCTATGGCTATTAGTGGGCATTTTTGGCTTTATATAAATTTTTGAAGTATTTTTTCTATTTCTGTGAAGTATGTCATTGGTATTTTAATTGGGATTGCATTGAATCTATAGATGGCTTTGGGTAGTATGAACCTTTTAGTGATATTAATTTTTCCCACCAATGGACATAGTATATGCTTCCATTTATTTGTGTCTTTCTTAATTTCTTTCTTCAGTGTTCTGTAGTTTTCTGAGTATAGATCGCTTACCTCCTTGGTTAAGTTTAGTCCTAAGTACTTTATTTTTCTTGTTGCTATGGTAAATGGGAGTTCTTTTCTAGCTTCTACCTCCGATGTTTCATTATTGGTATACAAAAATGCTTTTGATATCTGAATATTGACTTTATATCCAGCTATTTTGCTAAATTTACTTATTAGCTCAAGTAAGATTTTGGTGGAGCCTATCAGGTTTTGTATGTATACTATCATATCATCTGCAAATAATGACAGTTTGACTTCCTCCTTTCCAATTTGGATACCTTTGATTCCTTTTTCTTCACTGATAGCTATGGCTAGAATTTCCAAGATGATGTTGAACAGAAGTGGAGGAAGTGGACAGCCTTGTCTTGTTCATGATCTTAGGGGGAAAGATTTTATTTTTTGCCCTTTGAGTATGATGTTGGCTTCAGATTTCATATATGGCCTTTATGATGTTGTGGTATGCTCCCTCTATTCCCATATTGCTGAGTGTTTTTATGATAAATTGTTATTGTACTTTATTAAATGCTTTTTCAGCATCTATTGATATGATCATATGGTTTTTGCCTTTCATTTTGTTGATGTATTACATTTATTGATTTGTAAATGTTGTACCATCTTTGCATTCCTGGGTTGAAACCCACTTGATCATGGCATATGATCTTTTTAATGTATTGCTGGATCTGGTTGGCCAATACTTTGTTGAGAATCTTAGCATCTATGATGATCAGAGATATTGGCTTATAGTTTATTTTTTAGTTATGTCTTGACCTGGATTTGGGATTAGAATAATATTGGCCTCATAGAAAGAGTTTGGGAGTCTTCTCTCTCCTTGGATGTTTTGGAATTAGTTGAGAAGGATAGGAGTTAGCTCTTCTTTAAATGTTTGGTAAAATTCACCTGTGTATCCATCTGGTCCAGGGCTTTTGTGCTTTGGGAGATTTTTGATTACTTCTTCAATTTCACTAGTTGTTATTGGTCTACTCAGGATTTTGGCTTCTTCTTCATTCAGTTTGGGTAGATTATACATTTCCGGAAATGTGTCCACTTCACCCAGGTTGTCATATTTCTTGTCATATAGCTGTTTGTAGTAATTTCTTACAATCTTTTGTATTTCTGAAGTATCAGTTGTGATTTCTCCTCTATCATTTCTGATTTTGTTCATTTATTCTCTCTCTGTCTTTTTCTTGATAAGTCTGAATAAAGGCTTGTCAATTTTGTTTATTTTTTCAAAGAACCAGCTCCTGGATTTATTGATTCTTCCAATTGTAGATTTAGTCTCTAAGTTATTTAATTTTTCTCTGATTTTGATGATTTCCTTCCTTCTACTTGCTCTGGGCTTTGTTTGTTGTTGCTGTTCTATTTCTTTATGATTAGGTTGTATGATTAGGTTGTTTGTATAAGCTTCTTCTAACCTTTTTAGATAGGCCTGTATTGTTATGAATTTCCCTCTGAGAACTGCCTTTGCTGTGTCCAATAGGTTTCCAGCTGTTGTGTATTCATTGTCATTTTTTCCCAAAAACTTTTTGATTTCATCTTTGATCTCATTGTTAACCCACCCATTTACTTAAAAGCATACTCTTCAGTTTCCATGAGTTATAGTGTTTTTGTTTTTTTCCCGAGGTTAGTTTCTAGTTTCAATCCATTGTGATCTGAGAAGATGCTTGCTATGATTTCAATGTTCCTATATTTTTGGAGGCTTGTGTTGTGACCTACCATATGATCTATCTTTGAGAATGTTCCATGTGCATTTGAAAAGAATGTGTATCTTGCTTCTTTGGTGTGAAAGGTCCTATATATATAAGTTAGGTCCATTTCCTCTAGAGTTGTGTTCAATGCCACAATATCCTTAGTGGTTTTTTTTTTTTTTTTTTTCAGAAGATCTGTTCATTGTTGAAAATGAGGTATTAAATTCCCCTACTATTAGTGTGCTGCTGTCCATGTCCTTCTTGAAGTCCTCCAAGATCTTCCTTATATATTTGGGAGCTCCTACGTTGGGTGCATATATGTTTACCAGAGTTATATCTTCTTGATGATTTGTTCCCTTAAGTGTTATGAAATGTCCTTCTTTGTCTCTTTTTATGGTCTTAATTGTAAAATCTATTTTATCTGAAGTAAATATTGCTACTCCAGCCTGGTTTTCTTCATGTCCATTTGCTTGATATATATTTTTTCCATTCCTTTCCTTTGAATCTGTGTCTATCTTTTGTTCTGAGGTGGGTCTCTTGAAGACAGCATATATGTGGGTCATTTTTTCTTATCTACTCAGCTACCCAATGTCTTTTGATGGGTGTATTTAATCCATTTACACTTAAGGTTATTATTGATTGATACTTATTTATTGCCATTTTCCCCTTTTGTTCCTGTGTTCCTCTCTTGTCTCTCTCTGTTTCTTCATTTTTGTAAAGCAGATCCTTTAGCATGTCTTCCAATGCTGGTTTGATAGAGATATACTCTTTTAGTCTTCTTTTGTCTGGGAAACTCCTTATTTCTCCTTCCCTTTTGAATGAGAGGCCTACTGGGTAGAGTATTCTTGGTTGCAGGACTTTGTTTCCCATTACTTGAAATATTTTTTGCCATTCCCTTCTAGTTTTTATTGTTCCTGTTGAATAATCATTTGATAACCTTATCAGAGCTCGCTTTTATGTTATTTGCTGTTTCTCTCTTGATGCTTTTAGGATTCTATCTTTGTCTTTGAAATTTGCCATTTTATTTATAATCTGTCTTAGAGTTGTTCTGTTTTAATTCTTTCTCATTGCGACCCTCTGTGCTTCCTGAACTTGAGAAACATTTTCACTCATCATGTTAGGGAAGTTTTCTATCATTACTTTTTTGATCAGGTTTTACATTCCTTGTTTCTCTTTTCCTTCTGGTATCCCTATGATACAGATGTTATTGTGTTTCATGTTTTCCTGAGGCTCTCTTCAAACCTCTTCATTCTTGTTCAGCCTTTCTTAATTTTGTTGCACTATCTTGGAATACTTTTCTATGTTGTCCTTCAGCTTGCTTATCCAATCCTCTCCTTCCTCTAGCCTACTGTTGATTCCTTCTACTGTATTATTCAATTCAGAAATTGTATTCTTCATTTCCTACTGGCTCTTACTGATAGCTTCTATGTCCTTTTTAATGCTGGTGTAGTTCTCAGTAAGTTCCTTATAGATTCTCTGGAATTCTTTGTAGTTCCCCTGGAGTTGTTGTTGTTTTTGTTTGTTTGTTTGTTTTTTGTTTTTTGGCTGACTGAGCTCATTGAGCTTCTCCATGATTATTTTGAATTCCATATCTGATCATTTGCTTGTCTCTGTTTCATTTAGCAATCTTTCTGAGGATTCCTCCTTTCCTTTTGGTGATGGACTGTTTCTTTTTCTCCCCATTTTTAGGTTTTGTTGTAATCCAATCAGACTATGATCAGCTTCCAGATTAAGAAACTGCTAGGCTAGAAGGATTGATTTAGTTGTAATCCTAATTGTCTGTAATCCACCACCAAGCTCAGGTGCAGCTTGGGGTGACAGAACAATTTAATTGTAAATCAATAAATCAGCTACAAATCTCAGGCTCTGCTGGGCTAGACAGAGAGGTTCAATTGTAATCCAATGAGCAGCCACCAGCTCAGGTGCAGCCTAGTGGGACAGATTCAGATGTAAATCAATGAATCTGTGATCAGCTGCCCGGCTCAGGTGCCTCTTTGCTAGGTAGCAATATCCAAGTGTAATCCAATGAATCTCTGTTTAGCCACCAGGCTCAGGAGCTGCTGGGCTGTATAGCAAGGCACAATTGTCGTCCAATGAATCTGTGATCAGCTGGCAGGACCAGAGGCCAGTGGGTGGGACAAACCAACTCAGTTGTGAACCAAGAAATTCACAATCAGCCATTAGGCTCAGTTGCCACTGTGTGGGGCAGATTGTCTGACCCAGCTGTAGGTCAGAAAATTTGTAATCAGCTGCCAGGCCCAGGGTCTGCTGAGCAAGAAGGACTGACTCAGTTGCAAAGCAATGAATCTAGGGTCAGCCACCAGGTTTGCACACCACTGTGCGGGGCTGATGAACTGACCCAGCTGTAAGTCAGAGAGTTTGTGATCAGCCGCCAGGCACCGGCACTGCTGGGCAAGAAATACCTCTTCAGGTGCCAACTATTGTATCTATGCTCAGACAGGGCAAGGTAGGAGATGTTTATTTAGATGTAAGTCAAAGAATTGTGATTAGGTGCTGCTGGGTGGGACCTATTGCTTACAGTAGGTGAGATTATGAGGACCGCCTCATAGGGAAGGCTCTTGGCCCAGCATAGCCTGACCAAGGCAATGAGTCAGCTCTGGGATCCCCACTCTATCTCCACTTCTCCACTTCTTTCCTCCAAGCCACCACTGCACTCTCTCCATGTGTCTCCAGTCCTCTCTGCCCTCCCTCCACTGGAGCCCAGGGAAGGTGGGAGCCAATGTATTTTCATTGTGGTCACCCTAGTAGTTCTCTGTCTCCAGGGCTCTCTCAGGCCAGCAAACTCCATGGTTTTCTGCCCTTCTCAGCTGGATGTTGCTCTACTTTCTGCTCGTGTTGCTGTAGCTGGGACACCCAGCTAAGGGACCAGATCTGACCCTTCTCTGGTGGAGCACCCAGCTCCTTCCCTTAGGCTGCTGCTACTTCTGGTGGGGGCTGAGCCAGCCCTCTCGTGTTTCCATGATTCTTACCAATCACATTATGATGCAGCACCTTTTCTGTTCTCTCTGTGGTTATAGGACTTCTTTCCAGCTGGTGTTCTGTTGGTAATTCCAGCTGACTTCTTCAAAAAAGTAATTCCAGATGTGACCTGGGAGATTGATGCATCTCCAGTTACTCCTCTGCTATCTTTCCCCAAAATCTTTCTTAAGCTCTCTTCATTTTGTTTAAATTATTATTATTTTCTTTTTTCTTTTTACTGCTCTGGCTGAGTTGTTTTCTCTCCTTGTCTTCCAAATCATTGATTCAATCCTCTGCTTCATCTAACTTACTGGTTATTCCTTCAAGTGTATTAATTATTTCAGATATTGTATTCTTCATTTCTGTCTTTTTTTATGGTTTCTGTCTTTTTTCATGTTCTTTAATATCCTTATAATCATGACTCTAAACCCACTATCTGATAAATTGCTTGCCTCCATTCAATCTAGTGTTTCTGCAAAATTCTTTTTCTTAAGTTTGGGGTCTTTATTTTTCTCCTCCTATTTTGGTGCTTCTTTCCACTTGTTTCACGTATTAGGTAGATCTGCAAAGACTCTGATGTTGGCCTTTGTCAGACACTGCTTGTGACTAGCCCTGGTCAATGTTTGGAGATGCCAGCAATTCACAGCTTGTAGCTTCCTCTTCTGCACACCAAGGCCTGCTTTAACCAGAATCAGCTGAAGTTTCAGAACTTTCTGAGATTTGACTTAATTGTTAAATTAATCAGTGATATAGCTTCAAGCTTTATTGCTTAAGCTCTACAGAGTGAGGCAAAGTAATTCTTGTAGTCATGGTTATTGCTTCCCCTCAGACTGAAGTCACTTGAAGGAGTGTGCTCTGCCTAAGAATGATGGCTTCTTCAGTATGGGCAATGACTCACCACATGTATCCTGGCAGCTGTTTATTCATCCCTTCCCCAGAGCTATCAGCCCTTGACTGTCCTCATTCATCTATAGTCCCAGTCTGTTCTTCTTCTAGAGCCCAGGATAAGTGGCATCAAAAAAAAAAAAAATTGTGTGCATTGACTCTTTAAGAGTCTCTCTGCATCTCCAGTCGTCTCTCCCTGGCAAAGAGAAACCCTGCTACTTTTCATAGCCATATGATACTTGTTAAACTATTTTTTCATACAGAAGTATTGCTACCCAAGTTTTCATCATCTCTTTTTGCATGGGATACTTTTTGCATCCCTTTGCTTTCATCCTGTGAAAATCTTTTGTTCTGAGGTTGGTTGCTTATAGACAGCATATATGTAGTCATGTTTTCTTATCCATTCAGTCATCCTTTATCTTTTGATTAGAGCATTTAATCTACTTACATTTAAGGTTATTATTGGTAGGTAATTATTCACTGACTTTTTTTTCTATTTGCACCTGTGTGCCTTTCTCTCTCTATATATATTTTTCTTCTTAAAGCAGTCCCTTTAACATCTTTTTCAATGTTTTCTTGGTAGATATGTAATTATTCAGGGTTTTGTTTATTTGTTTTGTTTTGTTTTGTTTGTATGGGAAACTCTCTATTTTACCTTCCATTTAAAATGAGAACCTTGCTGGGTAGAGTAGCCTTAGTTTCAGGCCCTTGTTCTTTATAATATGGAATATTTCATGCCAATCCCTTCTGGCTATAGTGTTTCTGTTGAGAAATGAGTTGTCACTCTTATCAGAACTCACCTGTCAGTAACTATTTTCTCTTGTTGAGAATTATAAACATTTTCTCTTTGTCTTTAAATGTTGCCATTTTAAATGTTCCTTGGTGTAGGGCTGTCTGGATTCATCTTGATTGGGACTCTCTGTGCTTCCTGAACTTGCATGACTTTTTCTTCATCAAGTTATGAAAGTTTTTTGTCATTATTTCTTCAAATAAGTTTTCTATCCCTTTCTCCCTTTGCTCTATAGCTGGTATCCCTATGATATGAATATTGTTACATTTATTTATTTATTTATTTTAATTTAATTTCATTGTTGTATTACATTCATCCCCTTTTTACTTCCCTTTGTCCCCCACCCACCCACTCCCCCACAAAGTCAATTATTCCACTTGTTGTCCATGTCCATGGTTCTTCCATATGAATATTGTTATATTTAATGTTGCCCCAAGTCTATCTTAGACTGTCCTCATTCCCTTTAAGTTATCTTTTATAAAACATTTTTTCTCTAGATGCTTCATACACCTTTTCTTCCAAAGTACTGATTCAATCAATTGCTTTATCTAGCCTGCTTTTAATTCCTCCTATTTTTCATTTCAGATGTTTTATTCTACACTTCTGTCTTCTTCTCATTTATAGATGTTATGTAATTTTTCATGCTAATCTAGTTCTCTTTAAGTTTCTGGAGCATCCTTAAAACTATTATTTTGAACTCTAAGTCTTGCCTGAATTTCATTTATCTCTTTTTCTGGAGATTACTCCATTTATTTTGTTTGAGGTTTTTTTATCTCCCAATTTTAGCTCTCTTTTTTTCTTTGTTTCAATTTATTAGATAGATCTGTTTTGACTCCATGTCTTATGTGGTAGCCTTAAACAAGTCCTGTATTATGCAGTGGTGCAGTCTCCTCAAACTCCTGATATAGATACTCTAGGAATTCTTTTGTTTGTTGGTTATGTGGCTTCTCCTCTCATATGTTGGCCCTGATTGTTTTTGGTCCACTTGTTTATTTTATCTCCCCTTCCATGTCTGTCTGTGAGGCGCTACCCCTATTATACCTTGTATGCTATTGTGCAGGTGCTAAAAAACACAAAAATAAAATCTCAAACAAGTAACCCCCTTCAACCTTAACAGTAATATCAACAACAAAAGAGCAAAGAAAACTAATAGTGAGAAGAGAAATGGAATTAGAAGAGAAAGGTGGAAAAAAAGAAGAACAAAGTTGAATAAAAGAAGGCCAAAGAAAAAAATGATTAAAAGAGGAGAAAAGGAATGAGAAATAATATGACTGTTGAAATAAAAGAGAATAACAGGAAAAATTGATAAAGGTAGACAAATGCTAACAAAATAAGAAAAGTAGAAGAGAACAATGGGATAATCAAAGATAAGATTAAAATAAGGATAAGAAAAAAACAAAATAGAACACCAAAATTAGAATAAAATAAAAAAATAATAAGACTATAAATAAGAAAAAGTAAGTATAATAATTAAAAGAACAACATGAGATTTTATCTCAGCAGAGTTTAGGGCTTGACTGCTTGGTTCTCACTTTAGATACAGCTCTGATGTGTCTGAGGCTGGTGCAAGCCAGGGTCAGGTGCCTTCCTCAACTATCTCTTGGTAGCTTGCTCAAAGCTACAAAGAGCCACAGTTTGTGGCTGCTTCCTCTGCCATTGGCTATGTCCAGGGTGGGCAAAGCTGCTCAGTAAAGCTAGATTTTATCAGCAATAGGTCCAGGGGTGTCAGCAAACAACCCAAGTCACTGCTATATCTATCTCTGTCTGTCTCTGCCTACTGGTCTGGTGTCAGCCTTAGACTAATTCTAGACTTGACTTTTTCTGGAAGGGCTTCTGCTAGGACTAGGAAGATGGTATTCATGGATCTCCTGTGACAGATGCTTTTCAGACTTCAGGAAAATAGTAGGTTTGTTCCTCAGGCCACTAGTCTGAGTCTTTTGAGATTATTTCCCTCTACTCAGCAGGATGGGGCTCCTATTAGTTTAATGGGTGGGGCCTCCAGAGTCCAGGTTTTGGGTCTGCTAAAAACTGGAAGATTATTTCTATTACTGTCCCAGGGGTAAATGACAGTCTGTTTTCCCAAGGAATATATGGTATGGTTGTCACTACAGCCACTCTCTGACATCCCTTGAGTTTGGGTATGTTGCTGTCTCTCATCAGGGGTTAAAATGCAAGATGAGAGAAAAGAATAACAGAAAAATATGCACAACAAAACAAAAAAAATTAAACAAAAAAGATGTAGGGTAGAACAAGCATGATTCCAGAGGGGGAATGGGGCAGGCAATATCTCACAGGGTAAGGTAATTTCCCTCTGGAAGAAGCTTGCTATTCTCAAGAAAGATGGCTGCTGCATAATCCAGGTATCTTCACAACAAAAGCTGCTTCCCTACATTTCTCCCTAGTGACTTCCCTTTTGACCTCCCATCACATGACTGTAGTCCATTCCATCTTCCATTTCCTGGGGCCCAAGGTGAGTGATTGTGAACACAAAACCTGTGTGTCAGCCCCTTTAAGAGTTAAAGAAAAAAACAGTGGCTCTCTCTTTAGTAAATTTCATCTCCCCACTGGATGGCTGATCCTGGCACTGGTGCTCTGTAGTTAGAAGCCCTGTTTGTGAGCCAGCTCTTCTCCATTCAAGGCAAAGTTCCCACAGCCTTGCTACTACATCTCCCAGCTGCCCATGTGAACAGAGATAGCTACTTAATTGACCCTGCCCTTCCTACTCATATTAAAGTGGTTAAAAGTCTCTTTTTTTAGATGATATTCAGTTTATTTCAGGTGACTGCTCCCCTCTTTAGTTTTATTTCCAGTTTGATTTTGGGAAGAGGTGTATGACAAATGTTCCTACTCCACCACAATCCTAAAACTCAGCAAAGATAGTTTTAAAGGCTAGGTCTCTTGTGCCAACAGTTAGCCATATAATGAAAAAAAAAAAAAAAAGTTCTTCAAGGAAATGAATGGTGATGAAATGAATGGTGAATCAAAGACTTGATTCAGGGTGGTGAACACACAGTATAATGCATGGGTGCTCTGTTACAGAATTGTGCACCTGAAAACTGTATAATTTTGTTAACCAGTGTCATCCCAAATTAACTTAATAAAAAATGATAATAATTTACATTATAGGCATTTTTAAAGTGTTACTCTAGTCAGTACATAAATAATAAAAAGTATTATCGAGGGAAGATGGCGACAGAGTAGAGAGCAGTGCTGATGGTGTTGTCGAGTACCAAGGCAGCTGGAAAACAAGATAGGGAGCGTGAAATGTCTTCAGGACCCTGGGAATTGGAACGGGCAGCATCTGGACACGGGGGAGCACAGCCCAGAGGCAGAGGCCAGCAGGACAATAGCCCGTAGGCCCAGGATACAACCAGACAGGCCAAATAAAGGACACACCAAGAACAGCAAGTGGAGAAAATCTGGGAGATGGCAACACTGAACTCCACAAATCTCCTATCACAGAAGGGTGCTCAACTAAGGCAAGGAAGCAAAGCAGGTTAACCCAAGGAAAGGACAAACATAAATAAATAAATAAAGAGCAAGCAAGAACAGACACCCAAAATGGGGAAAAAAAGAATCAGTCCATCACCAAAAGGAAAGGAAGAATCCCAAGAAACAACACAAAATGGAACAGAGGCACCTGGAATATCAGATAAGGAATTCAAAAGAATGATGATAGAGAAGCTCAGTGAGCTCAGCCACATCAAGGAAAACTGTAAACAACTCCAGGAGAACTACAAAGAACTCCAGGGAAATTACAAAGAACTCCAGGGAAGTTACAAGGAACTTACTGAGAACTACAACAGCATGAAAAAGAACATGGAAACTATCAATAAGTGCCAGGAGGAAATGAAGAATACAATTTCTGAATTGAAGAATACAGAATACAGTAGAAGGAATCAACAGTAGGCTAGAGGAAGCAGAGGAATGGATCAGCAAGTTGAAGGATAATGTAGGCAAATACTCCAAGATAGTACAAGAGAATAAAAAAAGGCTGAATAAGACTGAAGAGGGGTTAAGAGAGCTGCAGGACAACATGAAACGTAACAACATCCGTATCATAGGGATACCAGAAAGAGAAGAGAAACAAGGAATGGAAAAACTGTTCAAAAAAGCCATGACTGAAAATTTCCATAAAATGATGAGTGAAAACAATAATACACTTCAGGAAGCACAGAGTGTCCGAATGAGGATCAACCCAAACAGACCAACACCAAGGCACATTATTATTAAAATGCCTAATTTCAAAGACAAAGAGAGAATCCTAAAAGCATCAAGAGAGAAAAGACAAATAAGCTCCAATAAGGCTATCAAATGATTATTCAACAGAAACAATTCAAGCCAGAAGGGAATGGCAAAAAGTATTTCAAGTCATGGGAAACAAAGGCATACAACCAAGAATACTCTATCCAGCAAGGCTCTCATTCAAGATAGAAGGAGAAATAAGGAGCTTCCCAGACAAAAAAAGACTCAAAGAATACATCTCTACCAAACCAGCATTTCAAGAAATGGTAAAGGGTCTGCTATAAAAATAAGTAAACAGAAAAAATGAAGAAACAGAGAAAGCCAAAGAGTAATACAGACACAAAGGGAAAAAATGGCAATGAATAAGTATCAATCAATAATAACCTTAAATGTAAATGGATTAAATGCACCAATCAAAAGACATAGGGTAGCCAAATGGATAAGACAACATGACCCACATATATGCTGTCTTCAAGAGACCCACTTCAGAACAAAAGATCGACACAGATTGAGAGTAAAGGGATGGAAAACTATATATCAAGAAAAAGGACATGAAAAAAAAAGCTGGAGTAGAAATACTGATTTCAGATAAAATAGATTTTACAATGAAGACCCTAAAAAGGGACAAAGATGGACATTTCATAATACTTAAGGGAACAATCCATCAAGAAGAAATAACTCTGATAAACATATACGCACCCAGCATAGTAGCTTTGAAATATATAAAGAAAATCTTGGAAGACTTTAAGAAAGACATAGACAGCAACATACAAATAGTAGGGGATTTTAAAACCCCACTAACAATAATGGACAGATCTTCCAAACAAAAAATCCCCAGAGATGTTGTGGCATTGAACAACACTCTAGAGGAAATGGACCTAACTGATGTATACAGAGTCTTTTACCCCAAAGAAGCAAAATACACATTCTTTTCAAATGCACATGGATCATTCTCTAAGATAGACCACATGGTATTTCACAAGACAAGCCTCCACAAATACAGGAAAATGGAAATCATACAAAGTATCTTCTCAGATCACAATGGCTTGAAACTAGAAACCAATCTCAAGGGAAAAACCCAAAAATTCTCTAACTCATAGAGACTGAATAACGTGCTTTTAAGCAATGAAGGGGTCAACAATGAGATCAAAGATGAAATCAAAAAGTTCCTGGAAACAAATGACAATGAACACACAACAGCCCAAAACCTATGGGATACAGCAAAGGCAGTTCTCAGGGGGAAATTTATAGCAATACAGGCCTTACAAGAAAGGTTACAAGAAGTTTATGAAAACGACCTAACCACAAAGCTGCAAGAAGTAAAGGAGCAACAACAAACAGAGCCCAGAGCAAGTAGAAGGAAGGAAATCATCAAGATCAGAGCAGAACTAAATAACTACAATTTGAAGAATCAACAGGACCTGGAGCCCAGAGCAAGTAGAAGGAAGGAAATCATCAAGATCAGAGCAGAACTAAATAACTACAATTTGAAGAATCAACAGGACCTGGAAAAAATAAACAAAATTGACAAGCCCTCATCCAGACTCATCAAGAAAAAGAGAGAGAGGACCCAAATAAACAGAATCAGAACTGAAAGAGGAGAAATCACAACTAATATCTCAGAAATACAAAAGATTGTAAGAAATTACTACAAACAACTCTATGACAAAAAATATGACAAGCTGGATGAAATGGACACATTTCTGGAAAGGTATAATCTACCAAATCTGAACCCAGAAGAAGCAGAAAGCCTGAATAGGCCAATAACAATGAATGACATTAAAGAAGTAATCCAAAATCTCCCAAAGCACAAAAGGCCTGGACCAGATGGCTACACAGGGGAATTTTACCAAACATTTAAACAAGAACTAACTCCTGTCCTCCTCAAACTATACCAAAAATTTCATGAAGAGGGAAGACTCCCAAAGTCTTTCTGTGAGGCCAATATTATTCTAATCCCAAAACCAGATACAACTAAGAAAGAAAGCTACAGGCCAATATCTCTTATGAACATAGATGCTAATATTCTCAACAAAATATTGGCCAATCGGATTCAGCAGTATATTACAAAGATCATACACCATGATCAAGTGGGCTCATCCCAGGGATGCAAGGATGGTACAACATTCGTAAAGCAATAAATGTAATACACCACATCAACAAATTGAAAGATAAAAACCATATCATCATATCTATAGATGCTGAAAAAGCATTTGATAAAGTGCAGCAACCATTTATGATAAAAACCCTCAGCAAAATGGGAATAGAGGGAGCATACCTCAACATCATAAAGGCCATCTATGAGAACCCTGAAGCCAACATCATACTTAATGAACAAAAACTGAAAGCTTTCCCCCTAAGATCAGGAACGAGACAAGGCTGCCCACTTTCTCCACTTCTATTCAACATTGTCTTGGAAGTTCTAGCTATAGCCATCAGAGAAGAAAAAGGAATTAAAGGTATCCAAACTGGAAAGGAGGAAGTCAAACTGTCATTATTTGCAGATGATAAGATAGTGTACATATAAAACCCGATGGGCTCAACCAAAAATTTACCCGACCTAATAAGCAAATTTAGCAAAATAGCTGGGTATAAAGTCAATATCCAGAAATCAAAAGCATTTTTGTATACCAATAATGAAACAACAGAAATAGAAGCAAAAAAACAAATCCCATTTACCATAGAAACTAGAAAAATAACGTGCCTAGGAATCAACTTAACTAAGGAGGGAAAAGACCTGTACTCAGAATACTACAGAACATTGAGGAAAGAAATCAAGGAAGACACAAATAAATGGAAGCATATACCATGTTCATGGATGGGAAGAATTAACATCATTAAAATGTCCATATTACCCAAAGCAGTCTACATATTCAATGCAATCCCAATTAAAATACAAATGACAGACTTCACAGAAATAGAAAAAATACTTCAGAAATTTATATGGAGCCAAAAACGCCCACAAATAGCCACCACAATCTTGAGAAAGAAGAACAAGGTAGGAGGAATCACAATACCAAACTTCAAACAATACTACAAGGCTACTGTCATCAAAACAGCCTGGTACTGGCATAAGAATAGACATATAGATCAATGGAACAGAATAGAGATCCCAGAAATTAACCTAGGACTCGATGGTCAACTAATATTTGACAAAGGGGGAAGGAACATCAAATGGAGTAAAAACAGTCTCTTCAACAAATGGTGTTGGAATAACTGGACAGCAACATGCAAAAAAGATAAAACTAGACTACCAACTTACTCCATACACCAAAATAAACTCAAGATGGAGAAGGGATTTAAACATAAAGCAGTGCCACCATAAAGGTCCTGGAGAAAAATATAGGCAGTAAACTTTTGGATATCCTACGCAAAAATATGTTTACTGATACTTCACCAAAGGCAAAGGAAATCAAAGAACGTATCAACAAATGGGACTATATCAAATTGAAAAGTTTCTGTTCAGCTGAAGAAAATATCAGCAAAATTCAAAGGGAACCAACTGTATGGGAAAACATAATTGCCAATGATACCTCAGACGAGGTCTGATCTCCAAAATACATAAAGAACTAATGCGACTCAACACCAGGGAGACAGACAGCCCAATTGAAAAATGGGCAAAGGTTTTTTTGATCCAATCATCTACTGATGGGCACTTAGGCTGTTTCCAGCACCTAGCTATTGTAAATAGTGCCGCTATGAAAAAACTTTGATACATTTACACAATGGAATTCTATATAGCAGAAAGAAAGAAGGAACTGGTACCCTTTGCAACAACATGGATGGAACTGGAGAGTATTATGCTTAGTGAAATAAGCCAGTCAGTGAAGGACAAATATCATATGATCTCACCCATTACGGGACAATAATGAGCAAAACTAACAACAACCAAAACAGAACCAAGTATGTGAATACAAGGAATAGGCCTTCAGTGGTCAGGGGGAATGGGGTTGTGGGGAGGGGGGAGGCAGAGGCAAAGAAGGGGAGCAGCTTAGACAAGTACCTAGTATAAATCAATCATGGACATGGACAACAGGTGGGATTGACTTTGGGGGGAATGGGTGGGTGGGGCAGGAGACAGAGGGGAGCAAAAAATGGATGGATGTAATACAACAACAATAAAATTTAAAAAAAAAAAAAAATAAAATAACATATCACTTTCTGATCAGTAAAAAAAAAAAAAAAAAAAAAATATGGGCAAAGGACCTGAACAGACAACTCACTGAGGAAGATATACAAAGGGCCCAGAAGCATATGAAAGAATGCTCAACATCGCTAGTCATCAGAGAGATGCAAATTAAAACTGCATTAAGTTACCACCTCACACCTGTCAGAATGGCAATCATCAGCAAATCAACAATCAACATGTGTTGGTGAGGTTGCGGGGCAAAGGGAACCCTCATACACTGTTGGTGGGAATGTAGTCTGGTGCAGCCACTGTGGAAAACACTATGGGGTTTCCTTTAAAAACTAAAACTGGAACTGCCTTTTGATCCAGCAATTCCACTACTTGGGCTATACCCGAAGAATCCTGAAACACCAATTCATAAGAACCTATGCACACCTATGTTCATAGCGGCACTATTTACAATAGCCAAGTGCTGGAAACAGCCTAAGTGCCCATCAGTGGATGATTGGATCACAAAACTTTGGTACATTTACATAATGGAATTCTATATAGCAGAAAGAAAGAAGGAACTTGTACCCTTTGCAACAACATGGATGGAACTGGAGAGTATTATGCTTAGTGAAATAAGCCAGTCAGTGAAGGACAAATATCATATGATCTCACCCATTATGGGACAATAATGAACAAAACTAACAACAAGCAAAACAGAACCAAGTATATGAATACAAGGAATA
>PVIW01008703.1:0-38393 GCA_004026585.1 Noctilio leporinus | reverse complement strand
TGGGGTTGTGGGGAGTGGGGAGGCAGAGGCAAAGATGGGGAGCAGCTTAGACAAGAACCTAGTATAAAGGAACCATGGACATGGACAACAAGTGGGATTGACTTTGGAGGGAATGGGTGGGTGGGGAGGGGAGCAAAAAGGGGATGGATGTAATACAACAACAATAAAATTAAAAAAAATTCATAACATGAAAAAAAATTAAATTAAAAAAATAATAATAAAACAGTGAAATAGGCTCAATGGAGATACAGAAAATGTTTCAGTGATCTGGATTGAACAACCAGCTGGTATTCCCTTAAGCCAAAGCCTAATCGTGAGCAAGGCCCTAACTCTTCAATTCTATGAAGGCCGAGTAAAGTGAAATGGCTGCAGAAGAAAAGTCTGAAGCTAGCAGTATTTGTTCCTGAGATTTAAGGAAAGAAGTCCTCTCCATAACATAAAAGTGCAAGGTGAAACAGCAAGTGCTGATGTAGAAGCTATAGCAAGAAATCAGATTTTCAAATGTAGATGAAACTTTACATTTGAAGATGCTATCTCTATGACTTTCATAGATGGAGAGGAGCAGTCAATGCCTGTCTCGAAACCTTCAAGGAATGGGCTGACTTTCTTGTTAGGGGTTAATGTGGTTGGTGACTATAAGTTAAAGCCAATGTTCATTTACCATTTTGAGAATTGTAGAACACTTACTCATTGACAATGCACCTGGTCACACAAGAGCTCTGATGGAGTTGCAAAGATCAATGTTGTTTTCATGCCTACAAACACAACATCCATTCTGTAGCCCATGGATCAGAGAGTAATTTCTACTTCCAAGTCTCATTATTTAAGAAATACATTACATAAGGCTTTAGCTGCCATAGGTAGTGATTCCTCTCATGGGTCTGGGCAAAGTCAATTGAAAACTATCTGTAAAGGGTTCACCACTTTAGAGGCCATTAGAAACATTATGAGTCATTTGAAGAGGTCAAAACAACAACATTAATAGGATTTCGAAAGTTGTTTCCAGCCCTCATGAAGACTGTGTAGGATTCAAGACTTAAGTGGAGGAAGTAACCCCTGATGAGGGGGAAACAGAAAAAGAACAACTAAAAGTGGAGCCTGAAGATAGGACTGAGTTGCAGTAGTCTCATAAAATGTGAACTGATGAGGAATGGCTTCTTATCGATGAGCAAGGGAAGTAGTTTCTAGAGATGGAATCTACTCTGGTGAAGATGCTCTGAAAAGTGTTTAAATGACAACAAAATATTAGAATATTACATAAACTTAGTTGATAAAGCAGCAACAAGATTGAGAGAATTGACTCCAATTTTGAAAAACAAAGTTCTAATGTGGATTATATGCTATCATCAGTATCACAAGCCACAGAGAAACTGTTCATGAAAAGAAAAAAGTCTATCTTTTCTTCTATTTTTTTATGAAAGAATGAAACTAGATTACAGTCTTCCCCCATGTATAATAATTAATTCAAAATGAATCAGAGACCTAAATATAAGATCTGAAAGAATAAATTGCATAGAAAAAAAAAACATAAGCTCTAAATGTATAAACCTTGGTCTTAGATAAGATTTTATGAAATTTATCCCAAAGACAAAGGGAGTAAAAGCTAAAATAAATCAATGGGACTATATATAACTAAAAACTCTGCACAGCAAAAATAATTGTCAAGAAAAGAAAAAGGCAACCAAGTAAGTAGGAGATAATATTTGCAGTGAATAGTTCGAACAAAGGTTTTATATAATGATATATAAAGAACTCACATAACCCAACAACAAACACTCCAATTTAAAAAATGGGCAAAGAACCTGAACAGACATTTTTCCAAAAAAGACATGCAAATGGCCAACAGATATGTGAAAAGACTCTCAAATTCACTAGCTATTAGGAAAATGCAAATCAAAACTACAATGAGGTACTACCTCATACCTATTAGAATAGCTATTATCAGTAAGATAAGTATTAAGTGTTGAAGAGGTTATGGAACAAAAGGAACCCCCATTCACTGCTGTTAGAAATGTAAACTAGTCCAGCCACTACAGAAAACAATATGACAGTTCCTGAAAAAACTAATAGAGTTACCATATGACTCAGAAATCCCTCTTCTTAGTATTTACCCCAACATTTTGAAAAGATTTATTCACAAAGATATATGCACCCCTTTGTTCATTGCAGCATTATTCATGGTGACTAAGACCAAAGTGTGCTTAATAGGTAATTTGATAAGAAGATATGATACATATATACTATGGAACACTACTCAGCCATAAGAAAAGGTGAAATACTGCCATTTGTGACAACATTCATGAGCTATGAGAATATTATGTTAAATGAAATAAGTCATTCAGAATCTAAGAATCAAATAATTTTACTTATTTGTGGGATATAAAACTGAAACTCATAGACACAGACAACATTGTGGTGGTTACCAGAGGGAAGAGGATGGGAGTTAATAAAGGGAAGAGGATCCAAATACCATATATGGTAATGGAAGATGATTTGACTTTGAGTGGTGGCGACACAATGCGAAATACACTTGGAACCTGAATGATATTAACTAATGTCTCCCTTATAAGTTTAATAATTATAAAAATAGTTGATCAACCAGGTATACTTCATTGTTATCTTAGTTTAAGAAATTGCTACAATCAGCTCAGCCTTCAGCAACCACCTCAATCAATTGGCAGCCATCAACATTGAGGCAGAACCCTCCATCAGCAAAATATTATGACTCATTGGAGGCACAGATGATGGTTAGCATTTTTTAGCAATAAATTATTTTTTATTTTTTTGAGAGTAGTTTTATTTACTCTCCAAAAAAGGAGAGGGTCATGGTGTGGAGAGATGCACTGGCATTGAGGAGTAGGGGTTTTGAGCTTTTATTGGATTATTATTGGATTTAAAAAGGTGGGGGTTTGCTATTGTGTGGCCATGGGCTGTTGGGCATCATAACATTAGGCTGCAGTTCATTTCAATGTTATCTTCTGCCTGAGGCTGTAGGGAGTGGTTAGTCTCATTCTGTCCTTGCTTTCCAGTAGTTTCCAGTCCTGGGGACAGAAGCACAGAAGAGTGAAATGGCAGTCATGTTTAATAGGTTCATAGGCCTGCTTGGCAAGTGGTGCCAAGATAGCAAATGGAGCAGACTTTGTTTTTTTGTTCCCCTCTCTGGTTTTAAAATGAATTTATTATCTATTACCACACCTGATTTGGGTTTTGGGGACTAGGGACAAAGATCTCTTCTTCTGTAACTATTTCAGGAGCTCTAGGGATATAGGGCTGTTCCTTCCTGGGTATCCAACTATGGGTCTTTAAGAAGAAGAGCGTAAGATTGAGCAGCCTGAAAAGTGAGAGCTGTGGCTGGAGGCCATTTGTAGAGGGAATCTTGCAGAGCCTGGACACTCAATTGCTGGCTGTGAAGGTGGGTGAGGAAGAGGCTGACTGTAGAATCTGGAGATACAGAGAAGGAATTGAATCTTCTCTCCAACCTCACAGATACAGAGTCAGGGGTTAGCCTGGGGTCAAGCTTCCACTGTCCACTGATTCCCTTGTCTCAAGTCTCAGGAAGCCAAAAGAGGGGGAGAAGTAGAGGATATCTCCATAAGGAGTACCAAAATGTTAGGATAATCAGTGATGCAGCCTGTGAAAGAGTTCACAAAGAGATGGATGTGAAGTTTTTATTCATGCTCCAAGAAAGAAGAGGTGGCATGGTGTGGAGAGATATACCAGACTAAATTATTTTTTAATTAAGGTATGGACATTTTTCTAGATGGAATGCTATTGCACACTTAATAGATAATTGTATAGTGTGAACATAACTTTTATATGCACCAGACAACCAAAAAAGATTGTGTGACTTGCTTTATTGTTATATTCACTTTATTTCTGTGGTTTTAAACCTCAGTGGCAATATCTCCAAGGTATGCCTCCATAGGAAATTTGGTATACATTTAGCATGCCACTATCACTGTCATTATTTCTGTAGAAGCTTCAGTTCCACCAAAACTGCATTTGTGTGCACCTACTGCATGCCAGTGTAGAGTAAGGGACACTAAATAAAAAAGAAATAACAGTGTTCCTGGCACCAATAAAGTAATAGACTAATAATTGTTGTACATGGTGTAGAGTACCGGTCACAGAAGGAAATTTTTTGAATCACAGCAATCAATAATATTTATTTGAGCTCCTGGTAATAGAACTGGCTGAAATGCTAATTTTCTGATTTTATAACATACTAGTATCAGATTTTAGCTAAGGCTCTTTGTAAAATGAGGTGTAGAGAAATTACCCCTATACTCTGCATATTGCAACACTTGATATTCACTGCCTACAGTCTAATATCTCTTTATTTTAACTTATAACCTATAGTGTGTTTGAGTACAGTTTAGTACACCATGATTCCATATTATAATCTTTGTGCTAACTGCCTAGAGTCTGGTTTTCTTAAATCTATCTTAAAATCCCTTAAGGCTGACTGCTTACTCTGTTGTACCTCCAATTCTTAATGTCTCTTTGAATTATTCTATGTTATTAAGTATATTTCCATCTCTCCTTATTTCCTGTCCAACAACCCAATCCCAATATGGTCAACCTAAACATTAATACTACCAGTATTTTTGATAATTTCTGAGGAAATACTCTATTATGCACAATCTCCTGCTCTCAATGCAAATGACAAAAGAAAAAAAAAAGGAGAGATTTATTTCCCATTGCTAAGGATTGTAGTTATCACATAAAATGAGTGGATGATAAAGAGTTCAAATTATAATGCCAAAATTTTAGAGCTGACTTTGTTTGAAAGCAATGTACTGATTAGGACTTATATTGAGCACAATATTTTTATCATTATTGTGTATATTATGATTATTGTAATAAAGCATGTTTGTATTTAAAAATCAGTTTATTGACCCATTAATGTGTATCAATCAAGCCCAAATTTCTGAAGAATAATAATAATAACATGGTATATTAAAGGATTTGGAGTTTAGTTCCTTTATATGGAGTGATAATACTTCACAAGTTTAAAATAGGAATGAAAAATGACAATTCATATGAAATACTTTTGCAAAATGCAATAAAATTTCAACTTAATTAAATATTTGATAGTAAATGTGAAAATATGAAATTAAATTGACTAAGCATATCAGAAAACTCTTAAGATAAATATCTCAATTATATAAAACAAGTATGTGAAAACCCTGCTTTTAACCTTGTTGCAAAATATGGTAGTTCCTTGATCCCCTCAGATGCCTAAACAGCATATATGACATCACCATGGGATGAGATAACTGGTTTCACTTTGATAGTCCTCAGTTTCTACGTTTACATTAGCTGTACTTTTGGAGATATGGACATACTTGTTTGTTTGTTCCTAAATAGGTCTATAATAACATTTAGAAAATAGAATGAACAGAACAGATCTGGTATTAAGCACATTAATTGCTTGTTATAGCCATGATCTTAAATGCAATGCAAACATCAGTGAAAGCTGAAGAATGTGAGTTGATCACAGATGAAGAAAAAGCTGAAACAGCTAATACACTTGACCAATACATGGGGGAGAGAGCTGTTCTGGCAATGGTAAAGCTAGAAAAGACTTTGCAGTCGTTTCATTTGGATGTAATAGCTGCCTAACAGAAACACAAAATGAGACTTGTTCAACTAGAACAGCAGATAACACAGCTTGAAAGCGACTTTACAGCTGCCAGGAAACTTTATAGTTAGAAAGATCAGCTACACCCTTGAGATTGTGGAAATGGGGAAACAGATATGTGTTCAAAAATCACATTGCTATTGAAAAGGAGAACTCGAAAGACATTAGTCTGTTCATTTATTCTTTGAATTATTGAGAAATACCTATTTTACCATAAATTTCATGAATCTGCCTTTTTCCTGTTGTTTGTCTCTAAATTCAATATATACCTTAAGCATTGATAATAGAAATGCCATCAAGTTTCATTTAGATAGAGATTAAAACTAAAAATAAATTATAATATTTATTAACTTACAACTGAAAATGCTTGGAGATAAATCTGCCAAAACTGTATGTGTAAATCCTTCCATATTCACTTCGTGTTTCAGAGGCAAAACAAACAACACATTCTTCCTGGTGAGGAAAATGACACATCTGACAGGTAAAATTAACACCAACTCCCCTTCAATTCAAGAAGTACTTATTGTACATCTTGTACTGAAAGCTAAGTATAGGCCCCTATGCTAGATGCTGGTGACACAGAGATGCAAAAACAGTGCAAAGTCCTGTTTTTGCCCTGGAGTGTATATCCTGGTGGGAGTTCAGAGTGGACCATTATGAAGCACATGGAACCACTGTGTGGGTCACTGAAATGTATATTCACTTTACAAGATATGCAATTTTTATTAATTAAAAGTAGGTCTCTTTCTAAAAATTAAAACTAATTATTTGAAATTTGATAAACAAGTTTATGTTTGCTATTTCCCAGAATTTTCCAATTTCTGATTCTTTAAACATTTATTTATGAAATATGAATAGTGCATTCTACTATCTTGGGCTTTATTAACTTAGATGATTTTATAAAGTACTGCTTTTCTTTTTAGAGTCTGGATATTAAAAGAATCTGCTTAGATTAAGGAAAGAATTGGCTATGGAGAATTCTAAAAATTTTAGGTTTTCCATCAACAATGTAACTCTTACATGTTTAAGAACTTTGTAGTACTTCATTATTTTGAATTATTTAAAGACTATTAGCAATAGGGATACCAAAACATTCTTGAGGCAGGTTTTCAATTTGACAGTTTGTTAGAGAAAAGCCACTTAGAACTGAATGGGCCTAGATCTATACCTTTTATTAGTAATGATGAAAGAAATGAAATGTTAAAATACATACCTATAAGAAGATATTACATGGTGTTTACTAAGTTTTTTACAACTGAGAAAATACATTAATACAAATAATTGTTTTATTAAATTATAGCCAAGCATGTCTGCAGGTTTTAAGCTGCCTAAAGTGATTTTGCATTCTCAATGAATAATGTTTAACATTTGAACCAAAAACAGTTCAGTTCAGCACGAGTAATTAAAGGCTTAAGTTAAATACATAGACAGTCATTTAAATTTAGATCTGCAATAACATTTACTATTATTCTCCAAGGCTTTGACTGCTTGACAGAAACAAAGTACTCTGAGATTAATTTCAAGAAATGGTGCCAACTGTGCTGCAATTTGCTGTAATTAAGACATTAAAGAACACTAAATATTCAGATTAAAAGAAGCATGATGGAGCATGATAGAGAGTCAAGGTGTGGCAGGGAGCCAAAAAAAAAAAAAAAAAAAAAAAAAAAAAAAAAAAAAAAAAAAAAAAAAAAAAAAAAAAAAAAAAAAAAAAAAAAAAAAAAAAAAAAAAAAAAAAGGGAAGAAGAAGAAGAAGACAGAAGGAAAAAGAGAAAGAGAGAGAGAGAAATAAAAAAAAAAATCCAGGAATACCTTATTGATGGATATGAAAATAGCACCAGAAACACTTAGTAAATTTTCTTTCAGAGAAGCACATTCATCTATTATTGTAGTCTTCAACTATATTTAATGTCTTTCCTCATGCAAATCTAAAGCTTAGACACAGTGTGTTAGAAAGATAATAAAATTGAAAATGAAAGTAACAAACACTGGATTCTTATAAAGCTAATTAGTTGAAGTGGTGTGGAGAAGTCATCAGGAGGATGTCATAATTACCTTTACGGTGAAGGGATTTCCCTAGATGACACATTAGTGCAGTTTGCTTTGGAGCTGACGAAAAGATTTCTACAGGTGGTAACTCAAAGAGATTAAATACACTTTTAATATTCATTAAATTGTTCTTGATATTTTAAAGAGAAATAATTCATTTTAATCCTACTTGTCTCCTTTTTAATTTCCAAGGAATTATGAAAAATATTTTCTTTTAGCCTTTGAACTTTCATATGTTGATTAAACTGCATTTAGGCTAATGGGGAATCTTCCTTCCAACTTACTTTTTATTTTTAAAGAAAGTCCCTTTAAGGTTTTGATCCGAGAAAAGATGTGGATACTTGACCCAGCTGCTAATGAGGGGTTATATAATCTCCAGAATCCTATAGCTCAAAATAGCAGGGCACAGTATAAAAGTACATCATAAAAGGCCCTATTGGAATGCTTTTTGTCTTCACAGAATATACGCAAAAGATAGGGCTTTCTCAGGAAGTCAGAAGCCGTCTCCTGCAGGCACACGAAGCTGTCAAAGCCAAAGTGGTTAAGGTGAGGCATCTTGCCAGCGAGGTCAAGAGACAGAGGGCAAGTGTCCAGGATGTACAGGGAGGGCATCATCGAAAAGAGCAATCCTCCTCCTCAGAGAGGATCTGCAACAGCCAGAGGGGTACCTGCAGCGTCTGGGTAGAGCAGGCTCTATGCAAGGGACCAGCTCTCCCCATATTGTGTACTTCACTAGAATTGGAACCAGGTCGAGCCTGACAAAAGAGAATTTCACATGACAGAGTTATGATTAGAGGCTCAAAATAGGAACCGTGGATCTTTTCAGGCCTCAAGGGAGATGCTGTGAAGAGTCAGCATCTTTGGAGAGCCATAAAAACAAAACTGAGTTGTTTCCACACATAGAAAGCTTTGCAGAAAATGTGTAATGCCATTTGGATATAGACTGTATATCTTAGCTCTTTCTCTGATGTTGCAAATCTTCATTTGGACAAAAAGAGCCTGAAATAAAGGGTTTATTGTACAGTGGTCTTAAACAATCCAAATGGATAATAATCACTCTAGATTTTTATCATTCTAGTGAAAAGAGTAGTAGGACACATCAAAGTATTTCACACACACTAGTATTTACATAACTTACCTATGATAGAAATAAAAGAGAATTTCATAGAATAAATAACCAATATTGCTTATAATCTGTGCTACATAATATTCATATAACATTAAGTCTATGTAAAGTCCCCATTTCTGTTAAGGTTTTCTTACCCATATAAATAAATACTATGAGCCATGAGTATTATTATAATTGTTATTACCTTTGAGCTATTGTTTGATCAACTTTGTGGTAAATTAACACTTGTATGAAATAAAATATTAATAGAATCACTGGGTCCATAAATAGCCTTTGTCAACCCCTTAATTTTTCCTCCCACTATTCACAGTGTTGCCAGATATGTGTTTCTGGATAAAAAACCCCTAGAGGTCTTCTGCAAATTCTTTTTCAATACAACCAGATCATTGCAGATAATTGTATTACACAGTGTATTGATCCCAAATCGTTGTGCACCGGAAACATCTGAAAAAAACATGATTATAGCTTTCTGTTTATTGTTCGTACATCATATAAGCAGGCTTTTGTGTGAATCACCTGTAAAAAAGGCAAGGTGGAAACATCAGAGAAATTACCTCTTTACAAGAATCTATTGATCACTTTAAATCAAAGAAGTATGTTTGACATAAGATTACCTGCCA
Organism: Noctilio leporinus; assembly: GCA_004026585.1. Classification (NCBI taxonomy): domain Eukaryota; kingdom Metazoa; phylum Chordata; class Mammalia; order Chiroptera; family Noctilionidae; genus Noctilio; species Noctilio leporinus. Next base: position 28,954 of record PVIW01008703.1, on the reverse strand, counting down.
GTTTGAACATTAGGTACACTATGTTATAGCCTGGGGCAGTTGTAAGTCTGACAAAGGGATTGTAAATAAAGCATGCAGCTCTGAGTGCCTCTGGCCTGGGATCAACTCAGGCTCAAGTCCAAGGCATAGGTAAACTTGAAATAACTTACCCCTTTTTAACCATCACATAATGAATTAGAGTAGACTCCTAGGAGAACTGTGAGGCATAAATCTCTTAGTCATTGCGAAACGGAGATCTTCATAGAAAATTCAGATCCTACAAAGTTGATAAAAGGTCATGTCTGTGTGGGTGCCACAAGTTGATTAGTATTTAAATCAGTCTGTTGGTGCAAGTAACATTTTCAAAAAAAAAAAACCAAAGAAAGAAAGAAAAGAACAAGAAAATTCCTGAAACAGTCTGTGTCCATAACTATTTGTATGTGGCCTGATTGTTTCAAGTCCTTTTTCTCTCTCTCTCTCTTTTTTATTTTTTATTTTTTTGATTTTCTCTTTTTTAACTTAAAGACCACTAACCTCTCAATTTCAATGTTTGAAAATTCTCTTTAAAACTCATTTTAAAAGTTTTGGCATAGTTTTCTTCCTTTTATAAGAAATCTCTATTGTGAAAGGCAAAAAAGAATGTAAAATGAAATATTGCACTTAAGCTATTCATGCAACTATATTAACAATACTGAAAACATATCACTATAAAGATGTTGTTTTCATTTGATTGCATTTTTGTATTGCCTGACAGCAGGGATGGCTCTGGTGCCTTTACATATATTTTAAGCTTCAATATTTTTTTTTCTTTTAATTTTGAAAGAAATTCTTTATTGGATCCCCCACCCATATTTTAACATGTGTTGAAATTATTAAACATCTAACTCATTTGTTCAGAGAGATTTCAATGTATTTGGAATTTAATAAAGATGAGCTCTGGGTGATGCATTCTTCCTCGTTAAATATTTAGTTGTTTGCATTAGCTCTGTGGTTTCCTGTGGCATAGATTAAAACTGTTAATATATAGCAGGTTTAAGTTAGAAAAATAGTAGATACTGTCATTTCTTTTGGGGCAAAATGGTCATTTTGAACACTTGTGAGAAAATATTGCAAACATGCATGCACATGTTTATTAAACTATAACCACTCAGTTGCTCAAAATCTATAAATGAGAAATTGAGACTCAGATTTTCTCACATCTAACTTATAAAGGAGCTATCATTCAAATTCACAGATGAGTGATAGATGCAGAATATTTATGAGTATCTTTTTATGGGGTTGCCAGTAAAAGATACCTCTGATGTAAGACTGTAATACCTTGATCTTTAACTTTATTGAAAATTAATATAAACACCAATTTTTTTGTAAATAAAATAAGAATGATTAACAGGGAAGTTCCTCTTTTTTAATAAAAAATATAATCTCTTTTTATGTTGGTTTGGGGATATAAAATAATTCTTCATTTGAAAGTACAAGATTAAAATTACTGATTTTTATAAAATATTATTTTTAATATACTAGAATGTATATCCAGTTAGCTTTCAATTTACCTTGAAAAATGCACTATACACTATATAACATAATGTATATAAATATATATCCAAATGTATTATTAAAAATATAAAACCTGATAACATTTACATTTTATGATATATATTTATAGCAATAGATTAAAAGAAAACAGATACACACTTTTATAAAAGGGAAATATTTGAACAAAATGTACAGATATGTACCTCTAGGATTACAGTCAACAAAGAACAAAGGAAAAATGTCTTTGTCTTAAATCACTTATTTTTTGAGAGCTTGAAGCATACTGCCTGTCTTCTTTGGTCTAATGAAAGAGTGCCACCTATTGGATGACCTTGAAAAAATGCTTAAATTTTATAAATATTACACATGAAAATAAATCAGTACCCAGCCATCATTTTGACATAATCTATAATGCATCAATCTTTGTCTTTGTGAATATATATGTGTATAAACACACATAAACATATGTATACAGAAATATACTTATATCTGAGATCTATGCTAAAGAAAGAACATGAATGCTATATATTAACATTATTCTTTTATAAACGTAGAAGCAGAAGTCTCACAAATAAACTCAGTGAATGTGATCTGATTAAGACATCTAATTGTTGAATTCAAATGTTTTAAAAACTTGAGATTACTGTCCTGCATCTTGTATTCCCTCATACATACCTTTGTTTACTTGTGCTTTAAAGCTAAATTCATGAGCTTGTATTTTGACAAGAAGTATCTGTTTAAGTCTTCTTCAAAGTTGCATTGCATACAATTTAAACCAAAAACAAAAGGAAAAAAAAAATACATGCTCTTTTTTTTTTTTTTTTTTAAGGCAATGTTCTTGTTTTATCTTTCAGCCCAAGAACTTGCCAGTCAAGATGAAAAACTTCTTCTAATGGAATCCAGCTTGAAAGCTACTCAAGAGCAGCTAACTGAGCAAATAGCAGAAACAGTTCGCCAAGAACAGAACAGTAGAAAACCCCAGGCAGAGCTGAAGACAGTGACAAAAAGGATTATTGCTTCTGAAGAAGAAAAAAATGATTACAAGTGAGTTGTTTTTTTTTTTTTGTTTTTTTTTTTTAGCATTTCAGAAAGTTTTACTTTACATACTGAAATCAAATGAGTCCTTTTGACTTTAGTTACTAAATATTTAACTCTTCCTGTCTTACAAAAGGTTATGTGTAAATGTGCTCGCTTGTTTAAGAAATTGTTGGTTGTAAAATAGATAAACTTTAGATTTGCAACACTTCTTAACTGAAATGGCACATGTTGAAAATTTTAACTGTCGTATTCCAGATTCTAAATAATGATGTGACAGTCAACTTTCTTGTTAACTATCAAGAAGGTTCAAGGTGGGAGCAAGAGAAAGAATATACTGTGTTTCCATAACACCTATCTGCCAATGGTCTTCTCCTCTTTCTCCTTTTCGAGTCCAAAGGTTACATATGGCTCTTATTGCCTTTCTTTTTTGTTCAAGTAGCAGCTCTAAGCAAGACACTATTAAATTGAGAGACATTTAGAGTAGAATTTTTGGTCAGACCATTAAGACATGTAAAGAGCTATGAAGAAAAGTAATAAAAATCTATGCTGTTTTGAAACATTTCTGGAAATTGTTCTTAGTGAAGCATCTTGTATTTAATTTGTTTTTATCATCTAAATTTTTATGTAATTATTAGACCTATATGATGTTTTCATATTTTATCATTTAATTTTCAAATAAACATAAACAGTTTCATTTTTGAGTGCTCTGATCATTAAGTATATGATCCTTTCTGATTTTTGCTTTTCTTAATCTACTAAAAAAATAATTATGAAAGTAGCAAAGCCAAGATGAATCAATCTCCTTCGTTTTCTCTCCTCTGTCTCTCTCTCTGCCTCTCTTTCTCTGTCTGTGCTTGCCTCTGTCCCTGTCTTTCCCTCTCTGTATTTGTTAAGAATTACAATTTACTTACTGAACTTTGGTTAAATTGAGTAATAACCTTTAGATAAAATACACACATTTAAATGTTTTTTTTTTTTCTCCCTGTCACTCATCTCTGAATGAACTAACATGTCCATTTGATATTAACTGATCTTTGGAAGCCAAATTTTAAACTTAAATTACTTATTGCATCTCCATATTTTGATATATCTATTAATAGGATTTCAAAGTATTACATTTGATGAATGTTAAATTTTTTAGTGATTTATAATTTATGACACTAATAATGTTAAAGTGCTAAAGTAAAAATTTTGAAATTTGTTCATGAGGAATTTCTGTTTTAATCTAATGACTTAATATGATAAGATACTAAAAATAATTACAATCTAGGGTGATATTTTATGTGTTCTTTTAGGCAGTTGCCTGAATTCAGACCACAAAAAAGCCACATTTAACAAATACTAAAAGGCAGAAGTTGGTACTAAGGGTCAAAAGCAAATTGGGCATAGTTTCTTTGTAAATGGCTATAGTAATGTAGTATTGTTATAAGTATTATGATATTAAACATATCTGAAAAATAATATGCTTAAGGTATATTTAGAGAACAAGAAATACATAAGTGGTTGTGAACACTAATATAAAGCTAATGATAATATTTGATATTAATTTACTGTTATTAAAATAATGCCAATTTTTTTTCTATAGTTAAAATCACTATAAAGGTACATTATTCATCATAGTGGTATATTATTCATTATAACCACACAAAATATTATTTTTGACCTGTAAACTGTCATATGATAGCCTGCTTCCAGTCTTAAATTTTATCAGTAAATAAACCAGTGATTCATCCATTTAAATTACAATGAAAGCTCAAACTCAAGTTCTCTATGCCTGATCTAGATTTTATTTTCCAATAACCTAGATCATGAAATTAAATAGAATGTTCTCTCAATTTGAAATCGCTAAGAAGGTACATATCATTTAATAAAGTAGTTAAATTTGTATCAGTACTTATTAAAATTTTTATTTAGAAAGGTTTTTAGCAATTAAATATCTTAAAAGTCACAAAATTATAAATACATGGGTGGGCAAAAGTAGGTTAACAATGATTTGCATGGAAAAAATGCAATAATTAATAAATAATAATACAAGAATAAACTATGTTTTGTATACTCACAATTGCAAACCTAGTTTTTCCCACCTCTGTACTATTATTATTAGTAGTAGTACTGTTATAAGAAAATGTTATTGTTGAATTTTGAAGAGACAGCTACACAATTGTAATCAAAGCAATGATTGTTTCTTTGGAGAAAAAAATTTACCTTGTAAAATATAGCCTTAACATACATTGTCACAGGATATACTGATGCTAGATTCATTTGTTATAACATGAAAAACAGACTATTTAAATATGAAATAAAATCAAAATATTTTTAGACTAACAGAAGAAGTTGGTTTATTTATTTTTCCCACTCAACAGGTGGCATGAATTGATCAAATTTACCAATTGATTCAGTGTTGGGCAGCGCCAGACACCATAGTGTGCACCAGTCAGAAGAAAGAAAAAATATGTCAGGTGTCATAAGACATGAAAGCATCATAGTTCCTTTAACCAGCCACTCCTTCATTTGGGAAAGTCTCAAGATTTTGATGAAGGGATATGAGGAAAATGTGTGGAGCATAAAGTTAAGGTCAAAGACTTTAGTGGTTTCTAGAGTACACAATCACAGTACAAATTTTTCTGACAAGAAAAGAGGATTTCAGAACATTCTGGGGCTATTTTTCAAAAGAGAGAAAATTATTTATGGAATTATGTTTTTTTTTTATTTTACAAAAATAAAAAAATAATAGGTAGACCTTAAACATGATTTTTTATATGTGTGGGACTAAATCATAAAAATAGTAACAAGAATATATATTTTAAATAATCTGATACAATTTGAAATGTACATCAGGAGCTTACATTATCTTCGTCCCTAAGTGCCTTTGTGGTAAGTAATTATCACAAAATGATTTCCTTTATTCATTTACTTTAGAATAGCCATTCAGATTAGCCAGGTTCCTATACCAAAAAAATCTAAGTTAAGTAATTTCTTAACTAAATATGAAATAGTTAAAAAAGAAGCATACAAAAAAGCTGGCAATAAAAGGAAGATCGTTTTTAACATTAAAATGTGATCTTTAAGTTCTTGGTTCCATAAAAACTGAATTTTTAAAGAACACATAGGATTTAAATTTTATATTTCCCCTCCTCTTTTTGAACTAAATGTAGAGAACACACACCATATACTCAGTATAAGCCTGTTACACTTGAAAGATTTGTTCTGAATGTCCAGTGGGAACCAGGAAATCGTAATAATTTGTAGTATCGATTGAGTGAAGCTATGCAGCTGCGGCCTCTGGTGAATAGACAGGAATAGACATTTTATTGATTAACTTTTACAGTCATATTTTCAAGACTCCACTGCAACATAATTTTCACTTCTCAGCTTTGTGTTGCTGCATCATGAAACTTTAATTCTTCTCTCTTAACATTTACTCACTTGAGAAAAAAAAGTATGGACATGTTTGGCCAGGATTGTGATCAACAGAGATGTAAAACTTTCTGGAAAATGATTTCTCTCAAGTGCTAGTCTACCACAAAAAGCAGAAAGAAACCTAACTGCTTGTCATAGTTTTTGGAAATATTATTATGGAAACTAGTTTGCAGTTAAATTTCTTCATATTTTCCTCATTCTTTTCATGTTTAGAAACTTTAATTTTCCTACCCTCACTTCATCATACAAGTAACTGGTAAAATGAATTATTTTGTGATGAATTATTTTTATTCATTTATACTTTATATCATTTCATGAGAGCAGCAGGAGAAAAATTATTGTAATAATACTCTATAATTTAGCCTGATATGAAAGCTATTAAATACTAAATCATTTTGGCTAATAATTTTAAGGTATAAAAAAGTAAATATATGTATTGAACATATGTGATATTTCTCTAGTTTTGAGAGTTTTAATCAATTATTTAGGCAAAACATGTTGTATCTGCACAGGTGAGCGTATTGAACATATTTAGTGTATAATCATATGTTTATGTACCTCAAAATTTTTACTGCTTGCATTTTTTGGTCACTGAAGCAAACTCCAGTTCTTATAGTTTACATATAAAATATTTCACCGTAATTTTATTTCAGAGCTGGTGACAGAGATATTTAGACTTAGATTAAATTTGAAAATAGGAATTAAAAAAACAATGATATTAATTCTTTTTATTAAAATCACATCTGCTTATTTTTTATGACTGAAAACTATAAAATTAGAATCAATCGATTCAAAGATAAAATTCAGAAACTTCATATTACTCCCCCAGTCCAGAAGGTATGAAATATGATGAAATTAGACCCTAACTTTAGAAACAAATTTTAATAGTAGTTATATAATTCATAGTCCATAAATGCCTTGTATAGTGAATTTTAAGAATTTAGTTTTATTCAAGATCATTGGTGCTAACATTCATAGGTTTGATTTAAAAAGTTGTCAAAGAATCTTATATTTCTAATTTACCTTTCTCAATTCAAAATACAAAAATGGAGTAAAACACTACCATAGTAGTGAGTATGAAATTGATAAGTTGTCCTCATTGCATTGAATATTAAATTTTTATTATAGCCAACAGGTTTATACTTTGTTTCTTATTGATATATAAAGATATACAGATTGACAATTTGCTTCCATTTGCTTTCATAGAGCATTATTTTATTTTGTAAAAAGTCTCACAAGCAAGCCCTGACTGGTAGCACAGGGTGTAAGGTGCCTGCCTGTGAACACAAAGGTCACAGATTCGATTCCCCAGCCAGGGCACATAACCAGGTTGCAAACCAGGTCTCTAGTCAGGTCTGTGGCTGAAGGCAGGTGAAACGCAACCATACATTGATGTCTCTCTCCCTCTCTGCCTCTCTCCCTTCCCCTCTTTCTAGAAATAATGAAATAAAATCTTAAAAAAAAACAAGTCTCACAAGCAAATATATGTGTAGCTAGTACTTGCTGAAGTTCCACAGTTATCACAATCATCACAATCAATATAATACATTAATGTGCTTCAGGATTTTTCAATTATTTTAATATATGCAACCATGCTTTTCTTCTAATGTACTAGGTCTTTTGCTTATAATGCAAAGGTGTTTGAGTAAAATATCTAGTAATTCTTTCATTTTCCACATTACAATAATGAATAAATACTGCAAAAAGAATATAAGGTATTTTTATAATGTGTGAGCATTTTAAGATTCTCACTTCTGTAATCATGTATGTATTTAAACTTATTTACCAAGATAAGGGATGCAATTAAGACAGATCAAGTAATAAACATAAAATACAAAACATCTGAATTGAGATTGATTTCAACATAATCCTGTAGAGGAATCCCTACTTATTGATTAATGTTAAAGCCCATGCATAGCACTTAGAAAGATAAAGTAAGCAAGGTCAGATAATCAAAGCATTTAAATAGTAAAAACAGCAACTGCCACTGTAGACTGCTAAAATAAATCCATAATACAAATTGCTTTGGCAAAAAGTGGATGAGCAGCTGATCTTCTTATCGAACTCAGATACTGTTCAGTGACCACACTGGGAAAAGGACTGGGGGAAATGCCTTAAAGATCAATATTGAGTGAGACGGAGCACGGCTTCATTTTCAACAAGAGAGCATTACAGGTGTGAGAGTACAGACATCTTCAGGCAATGTCATCTAGTAGAGACTTTCGTACAGTTAGAAAATGCTATCAATGACTGATATCACCAGACATCATAGAAATGCTTCCTTAACTTTTTCAAGAAATTGTTCAAATAAGATTTCAGACAACTCTTAGATTTGAAAGTATAGAAAGTTGACTTTACACTGAAATAGTGGTACAACTACTTAACAAAGTAAATTCATATGCCTATAAATATGTCCTACTTAAATTCTATGTTCTATATTAAAAAATTACATTTTGGAGATATCAAATGGTCATGTACTTGTCTTCTCCAGTTCTGTACAGATGTATAAAAATAAATGGCAGAATAGGGATAGAAGAATGATTTTTAAATTTTATGGAAATGGAGCATTTTTGTTGTGAATGTTTTTCTGAAATTTGTTGCAACTTGAGGTGTCCAATTTTTAATGAGTGTTTAAATTCTCCTGGCTAATTATATTCTTGGCTCTAGTAAATTCCTATGGGAGTTTCTAGTATGTATGATGGGGGGCCCAAAAAATGGAGTTTATTTATACAAAATTGTGTATATATTCTTACATGTTTAAACTTTAGCCACCTTCAAAGTGCTCTCCATTTGATACAATACACCTATTGAGGTTTTCCTCCCCTGCTCAAAACAATTTTTGAACTCATAGATTTTAATGCTTTCAGTGCTTCTGCCATTTTTCTGTTTCACTTCTTCCACAGGGGCAAAATATTTCCCTTTAATGATTGTTTTCACACAAGAAAACAAAAAATAGTGGCTTAGGAAAGATTGGGTAGATAGGGATGGTGGCACCTGGAGGTCATGCCATTTTTGGACAAAAACACTTGACAAGGTGTGGGTGGGTGTGCTTATAAATCATCTATCATGAAATGGGAAAACACATTGAAAGAGTCTTCAAAAAAATTCACTGAAGCCAAACACAACAATGCCAGCGGGTACACTGATATACATAGGTCCCTAGTAACTCACCTAGCAGAGGAAACCTATACTATAAGGAGTCCATCCTCCAGAGATAATTCTGATTTTTGAGTGTCCCCTTTCATAGATCTATGATCAGCAGAATTAGGATTAACATACTTATAACTACTTGTGTTATAAAATTTGAATTTAACTTCTACTTAATTAAACATCCTCATAGGTATAATTAAGTTTTGTGGAAATAGTATTTAGCATAAGAACATGTTGTTTTATTATATTTGGGAATAAAGTGGTTCTTCAGTCAAAATCGACAACAATGCAATTGACTTCCTCCCTTTTTTCAGGTTCCCATAGGTGTCATTCTTATGTCATTATCTGTTTCCATAGTTTCTAAGTTTATCAGAATGCTCATTAAATGAATAGTATTATGTCTTGACAAGTACACCAATAGGATATTCCACACATTTTTCTGCCAGGTATTTCATATAAACTGTAACCAATCTTCTAATAATTCGAGTGTAGTATTTAGAACTTTACAACAGTACTTCATTTGCAAAACCTTTTCAATATTGAACCTCTCAATGAGATAAAAATTTCAATTATTTTAATTGATTATCTTCTAAAATAGAGAGCAATTAAAATAAAGATTAGTTACATTTATTACAGAAGTTTTACATTAAAATGAAGTATAAAAATCAGACTCTGGTCTTAAAAGTTGCATAACTTAGGCTTAGGGTTTTCCCTTTCTTTTTTTACCACAATGAATAGTTGTTTAAAAATATTGTCTTTTCCATGTTTGCTGCGTGGATTGCTGATAGCAGCAGTTTTAATAGTAAAATTGTGAAACAATATTCATAGTTGTCAGAAAAAGGTCATTCTATTTGCATTCATTAGGAACCTGGAGGATGGTGTAATGGTAATATTTCCTTTAGGATGCTTTAGCTATTGATTTATATATAGCTGTAGGAAAAATTAATTAGGATTATATTTCACTTATTACTGCAGGCTGTATAATATAAAAGAAAAACATGTTTTTGTTAGAAAGTTGAACAGAAAAACCTAAATGGAATCATTCTATTTTTTAACTCACAATTATTTCATCATATAATTTTTTCTTTTATAATCTGTTTAAAGGCTTAATACATCCATAAAAATTTAATTAGCAGTTTGTAAAAGGAATGCTTTAGTACACATCCAATAATAATAATAATAATAATAATAATAATACTTAAGTAAACAAGAGGTTTTCCTCTTGTTTTTGGATTTTTTTTTTCTTTTATCTAAGTTAATGTGGATTTTTCTACTGTAAACCTGATGATTTGGAGAAGATTTTGCCAAAGAGTTAAATAAAAAAACTATACAGGGACCAAGATTAGGCTAATTCTCAAGGGAAAGAAACACATCCCAAAGAGAGAGTTTTTAAGAGGAAAACAACAAGAAAGGGAAGGTCACCTAATCTTTAAATGTTCAGTCTCAGAAACTTTATAATTAGGTTCTTCTGTGAATTTAATACCTCAAATAAACTGGAATGTGTTATATTGACAATATTCCAGTTAGTGTAATAATACTCAATTTTTGGATTAAAAATATACATTTGGCTTCTTTCAGTGAATATTATGAATACACTAAGTGGAAAATATTGAATTCAGTCTTCCACATTGTTTATATGTGACACATGTTTGAGATTAATCAAGTTGTAGTCACTTCTAATTAATAGCAGAGTATAATTTTGAAATGGGGCAGAACCAGATGACAAAAGATAGTTTGTGTGTGTTCATGACATACTTTATGAATGGAAACACATGTTTATTGTGACATTACTAACTTGGGAATGTTATTAACTTCCCTATTGTCTCTTAGATATGTAGCATTTTAAGAGAAACTCATTGCCTGGCCTGTGGTAAACACTTAGTATCAGCATTTAGGGAAAAACAAAATGAAAGAGAAATCTTTTGAAGACTCTATAAAATCTAAAAGTAAAATATTAAAATCCATTTGGGCTATTGGAAGTTCTTAGGTTTTATGAAAAGAATTTATAAGGGGTCAATAGCAACACTGAGTATAAATACAGCCCTTTCCTACATTTTGTAGATTAAATGTTATCTAAAAATAATAACTAGGGTTAAAAATACATTAATTTCATATCTAAAACTTTTAACATCATTTTTTTAGCTATGACCATAAGAATCCATTCCTTAACATACTTAGTAGAATACAAATTGAGTAAAGTTTTGTTTTTTTTTTCCTTCTCTGCTTCAAATGTTTGGGGCCCCTTCAAGAGAAAGCAATTTTTCCTTGGGTAATATGGAACTTTGCCTCCCAGAGTGATAAGTAATATTTTCCACCCTGGCACATTCTGTATTCTGTTGCAAAAATTATATGAGGTAATTATACTGAGATTCATTGCAAGCCCTTGGCATTTGTAGTGAATCTAGCTTTTCCCAGTTTATTTTCAGGATAATGCTGTGCTTGATCAATAATGAGGTAACTAGCTAAGAATTTTGTAAAATCATGCAGGTCTAGGGCTAAAATTATGAATTATTTTCTTAATTCAAACAAAATGACCAGAAACATATTTCTTAGAAAAACTTGGTTAAATTATATATTGGTCCACAATTTATTAAAAAGCTAAAGTTTTAAAGGCACATTTTTTTTTTTTTCAGGTTTTAAGTGACACAAAAGTGCTAAGGTGTTGGTTTTTTACTATGAAATGTTCATAAGTTAGTAGGGTAAAAATTCATAGTAACAGATGTTCACAAAACTAGGTGATGTCTGATTTGTTCTTCAAAATAATAAAGGAAAGTTATTGTAGTATAGAAACAATTGCTCCAGGAGGGGTAATTAAAGAGGCAACAATTGGTAACTCTAATAAAATGTATATGATTTTACATGAGCAAAAAGATCAAGAAGCAAAAATCAGTGAGAAAGTTTACTTTTGCTCTAGAAAATGATGAACAATTTACGTTGTAAAGAATATTTGGGTATCTAGAAAGGCAAGTTAAAACCATATTGTGGATGGTCTCTATGCTGGATTTAGGAATATAATTTGCTTAAAAGTAATGGGGAGATAATGAAGAGTTTTGAACAGTCAAGTGTGCATGATTATAATAATGTTAGAGAAGTAATAGTCTGAACCTCTCACCCTCTTCTCTTAACATTTCACCTGGCTTATTCCTAATCATCCTTAAATATTGACATCTTAGACCAGCTTCTTTCTGAGCCTGACTCCACCCTTACTCATTCCAGATGGAGTTATGTAACAAACTCTGTGTCTCTGTAGCCTCCATCCATAATCTATCATAATGCCTAGTAGTATCTCAGTGAAGATCTATCCATGTCCCCCACTGGAGAGTGTAGTGTGGATTGTTGTCTTCCTGGACCATTGTCAGTGCTACCATATTTGAACTAATTTTAGTTAATTAGTAGTGGATGAAAGGAACTAACATTGCTATGTGCTCTGTCCAGTGCATCATTGTTCACATAAGGAACTATGCTGAGTTGTTGCCCTGACCTCTAGCACCTAGTGAGCATATCAAAGAAAAACTCAGCTTTTATCAAAGTGCAGTACCAATCTTTAACCCCTTGGTATATGGCTTCAAGAGCAAGAAAAATGGGTTTGGAAATTGAAGCTTTAGTAAAGTAGAATGAAGTTTGGTGGAGTGAGGGGTGAATGTTATATTAAAAAAAAAAAAAAAAAGGAGGAGGAGGAGGAAGAGGAGGAAGAAATAGAAATACATGTGTGATAAGCAAGAGGTGCTCACAGGTTTGCTTTTAGTATTTGGTGGGTACTATGATCCAAATGTTTGTCCCCACTCCCAAGTTCATATGCAGAAATACTAACCCCAAAGTAGTTAGTAGGGCCTTTAAGAGGTGATTAGGTCTAGAAGGTTAAACCTTCATGAATGAAATTGGTGCTGTTATAAGAGATTTCTGAGAAATCTCCCTTTCCACTTCCACCAGTGAGGACATAGAGAAGAGAGGGCAGTGAATGAATCAGGAAGTTGGCTCTTGCTAGATATAGAATCAGTGGGCACCTTTTATCTTTGATTGTCCAGCCTTCAGAGCCATGAGAAATAAATTTTTGTCATTTATACACCACCCAATTTATGGTGTTTTGTTATAGCAGTCCTAACAGGCTAAGACAGGTTGGGAAAAAGATACAGTAGAGTGGTAGATGGAAAGATGTGAGGAAGGACTACATCTTTTTGCAATAGAGGCTTGTATTTGAGGACAGACAGAAGATAAGAAGCAGGTGGACATGGACAGTATAAGAAGAATGTAGGCAATTGATAGGACAAGGAATCAGGTGACACAGCAGAAATTTATGAAATGCAAAGGTGACTCTTAGCAAGGTCTCCTTTATATCTGAGAAAAGATACAGGTGGGTGATGGGCAAGGATATAGGGAAAATCTGAGGATATTTCAAGAAAATAAGAATGGTTTTGGAAATAAAATCATCTGACAACAGTAGGGTTTTAGAGGACTATAAGCAGGGTTGTCAAAAATGAGTAAAAACATTGAGAACTGAGTGGCAGATGAGAAGTCAGTATATTCCAATATTCACTTCAGGAAAACAGACTCACAAGATGCTACCACTCAATGCAACAAGGACTATTGGGTTCAAGTAAGTTTGAAAATACTAAATTAATTCATTTAATTCAGTCAACTTTTCACCCTTGATCTCATAACTTCACTTGCAGAGATGAAACCAAAGTGTGAGAGCCTGGGTGCTATCTCATATTGGTGCCAAGAGTCCTTTTTCTCCCTTAATTTTTCTGCTGCTGGGAAAGTTAATCTAATTTCATGTTAAACTTATTCTGTTCTTTATCACTGTGCCACTTAATCTCTCAATCTTCCCAGAGACCTGAACCACCATCCTCACAGTTCATTCTTATGAGGGCCACAACCAAAATTTATTTATTAAATCTTGTGTATTTATTTTTACATGTTTAAACTTTAGTCACATTAAAGGTACTCTCCATTTGATGTAATACACCTATCAATAAGTTTTTTCCACCATGTTAAAATAGCTTTTGAACTCACTAATTTTGATACCTGCCATTCAGTGCTTCTGTCATTTGCTGTTCCACCCACATTGGCAAAACTTTTCCCTTTGAGGACTTTTTTCATCCAGGGAAACAAAAATAGAAGTTACTTGGGGTTGAGCTCAGATGACTAGAGGGTGGGATATAGGTCATGCCCATTTTGGGCCAAAAATTGCTTAACACTTAAAGTAGACAGGTGTTCTTATAAATCACCCATGGGCAAACACACTGAAAAAGTCTTCCGAAAAAATTCACTGAAGCCAAATGCAGCCTCTTACAACACCAGCTGGTGCACTGATACAGATGGGTTCCTAGAACATTGGCCAAGCAGGGGAAGTCTGTAGTACAAGGTGCCCACCCTCCAGAAGATAATTTTGTTTTTTGGGGGTAGTCCCACCTCATATAATATTTAACCAGAGATAGATTTAAACTAGTGGTGGCCATACTATATCTAGATTACTCTTGATTAAAATTAAACAGGTAAGCCAAGTCTACTGTATTGCCGTTAACTAGAGAGCTCAGATAGATTCAATCAGAAACCAATTATTTTAATATTTTAAATTAAAAATTTTAAGGTCAACACAATGACACATATATAATACCTTATGAAGGCTTCAAACTTACTTATCACAGTCAACAGGTATTCATGACACCTTCACATGCCATTTTAGCCTTTAAAAGAAGGCACATTGGAGAGACTGTATTTTCCATGTTAGAGCTTTTACTTTTCATCCTGATGGGTCATAAAGTCTGACCCAAATTTCAATTTAACTGTATACTTCCAGAAAAGCAGAGGTACTGTAGAACTAGGCCCATAATTAAGAGACAACTTATTTATATTTAAGAAAGAAATGGGCATAAAAGGAAGAAAAGGAGGGAGCAAGGTTGAAAAAATGAAATGAAGGTACCAACTTGCATCTATATTATATGGTAGCCTCCCATATACATTGAACTTTAGTTGTGTTTTCCTAATAAAAAATCAATGCGTAGAAGTTATTTAAGCTGGGAGATGTTCCAAATACTTTTTTAATTATGAAAAATAGATATTTTCTGTAACCTACCCAGATCGGGTGGTACATCTGGGGTTGGAACACTGATTTTCTGATGAACCTAAATAATATAATATTTAGGAGTTGTACTAAATTAAATCTGAGTTTGATTAAAAATATCTTTACCTAAGCACTCTATATTTTGCAGCATATGGCTTAATAAAAATTTGAGAGTTTAGCTTTAGTAGATAAGCAGCAAGAATGTAAAATGGAAAACAATTTGTATCCTTAGGTGAATATTTTAAATATGTTATTCTGTGCTTGAGGTTAAAGTAAATTTTTGCTCATGCAAGAAATAAATTCTGCTTAGGTAAAATGTAGGGTATTATTTTCCTTCTTATAATTAATAAGTGGCCTTGAGGAATAAAAATTACTGAGCAGTATAATAAAGTATATGTTAATGGTGATATATTTACCTGAAGAAATATGCATTTTTCTGAAGTGAAAACCTCTTCAGCTAAATGGTATCATCTAGTCAATTTCCTCCTACCAGCCCATTTAAGTATCAGATCACGAGTTTGTCTTGGCTCCAGAGAAATGGTTGCTTTGCACAAAAGAAGGTTTTTAGACACCAAAGCTCAAATGTTCTAGCTGCATTTGACTCAATAAACAAAAAACCAAAGCACTCTGCTGCTCACATAGAAGCAGATAAAAGATGAACATATACATTCTTTGTGATAGTAATACAGAAACTTTTCTTAAAGGATTTCTACTAGATATAATTGTAAGCAATATATAGGATCAATTCCACATTAAATTCTGATTCATGAAAAAAAGGTTTAGAATTAACATATTGAATATATTACTTGTTTTCCTTTAAAAAATAGAGTAGCAAATACTAGAGTGGCATCTCATAATGGACTATGGAATCAGACATATGGAGTTTAAATCCTTATAGGCTAGCACCACCTTGAACAAATTACTTCACTTCCAAGATTCAGTATTTTATGCTGTAGTTTTGAGATCATCACATCTTCTTAGGGATGTTATAAGAAAGCAGACAATTTTGCAGAGGACATACACTGAATCTGACATAGTCATGATTCTCAATAATTGGTAAACTTTTTCAAACCAGAAACAGAGGTTCTTTTTTGTCAGATAAGAGATGCTGCAATTTTTCCAATAACAAGACTCCACCATTAATTGTTGCAAGGGGACATGACAGATAAAAGAATAAACAAATTAATGTACTTAAAAACAGTGTCCTTATGTATATCTCAATAAATAGATATGAAGTAGCCTCTAATAACTCTCAAATAAAAATATTTTTGAAGTGGGTATTTAGTTTCAAGTGTATGTGGGTTACTACTGCCTGTCACCAAAACTCAATAAAGAAACAAAAAATGTTCTTGCTCCAAGCCCAGCAGCATCATATTTGTAATATTGTGAATCTCTTTCAAGAAAGAAATCTGGTTCTCTTAGAGTTGTCTAAAAGTATTCCCTTTAAGCTTAAACTCTTCAAATTTAGTTTTTGAGAACTAAGGTAGATACATTTTTAACATAACCCTTGTAAGAAGAGAAAGATTGATTCATTTTCTGCTGACCAGAATTCACATTCTTTTTGTTTTTCTCCAAGGATGCATCTGCTTCCTATTCAGAACATGGTTCTACTTACAATCTAATTGTGCTATCCTACACTGCTCTATTATTTTCCAAGTCTGAGTCTACATTTTAGGCCAATCATTGAAGAGCAAGGAAAACTTGGAAATTGAAGTCTACACACTTAGACATACTCGTCTCATTATATATATGTCCATATAGCTGCTTCATACTGTATAAGCGTGTATAAGCATGCCATTCTATTCTTTAGTCTTGTCCTCACAATTTCCTGAGATAAGTCAGAATTATTGTCTCCATATGAGGTGAGATATGTGTCATCTCATGATAAATGGTTGAATGATTTAAGTACTTATTTTGGCTTTAAACTGACTTTGCTCCTTTCAATTGGTATTGGGCTGTAAAGTTAGAATATTTTGTCCAGATGTATAAATGGAGATTTTAAAGAAAAAAAAATTTACTCAGGCTCTATTAAATTTAACTATTAAAATATCACCTTGCATAGTGATTAAATTAGTATCCATGAACTACTATAATAAATGAAATACAATTTAAATTAACGGTTATGTATGTAAAAGATAAATTCAAATGAAGATGTCCTCTTCTCCACACTAATTTAATAGATTTAAGTTTTGTTGTAATGTCATCCTATTTCTTAGAAAACCATATGGTGTTACTCACCCCAAATTTAGTAATATATATATTCCATCATAACCAGCAGTTAGCAGGTTTTGGGAGACTGAACTTCTGAAAGCAGCTGTATATTTGAGTTTGGTGCATGCAGCTGATGTCTTGAGTTTTTGTTTCTTCCCTCCATACATCAAATTGTTCATTAGAAAATTACCAATTGCTTCTTCTGCTTAGCACAGAAAAACCTTACTGAAAATTCTAGGACAAAGATGGATCCTACCTCACAACTGAAGCCTCAACTAATAATTACAAAGGCAAAAATCACTTAGCTTCATCTCGTTAAGTGTTCTCTACTGATTTACTCTAATACCTTTCTATATTATTGGTAATACAAGGTCTGTCCATGAAAAGCTCAGGCATTTTTTAAAAATATTTTATTTATTATTTTTAGAGAGTGGGGAAGGGTGAGAGACAGAGAGGGAGAGAGACATCAATGTGTGGTTGCCTTTCACCTGCCTCCAGCTACAGACCTGGCTGGAGACCTGGCTTGCAAACTCTCAGGCATTTTTAATATAACAAGAATGGTTCATGTGACATCGATATAACCTGGCAGCAAAGGAGAGTGGACTGGAATATGCATGTGTGAACAGTGACAACTTCGCTGTACTAGTGTGGGGACTATAGACTGCACTGAGTGAGCATGTGTACTGTGTAGCCATTACATTCAAAACAACTAAGCAAGGAGAGCAACAAATATGCATCAAATTTGCATTAAGCTTAAAAATTCCTCTGTGGAAAGTATTTGAATGATTCAGAAGACTTTCAGGAATGATACAATTAATATGTGGCACAAACACTTCAAAGATGGTCAAGAGTCTCTAGAAAGTGATGCATGTTCTGGAAGGCCTACAACAAGCAGAGCACTGTAGAATGTTGAATGTGTATTGGCTGCAATCAACAAAGTTTGGCATCTGACGGTATGACAACTAGAAGCTGATCTGGGGATTCTAAAAACTACTGTGTCAACAATTTTGATGAAGAATCTTGGCAGAACACATGTGGCAAAATTCATTCTGTAGCTTCTGTTACCAGAGCAAAAAGAACATTGTGATGCAATTGCTAATGACTTGTTTCAAACCACTGCCAATGAACCAGATTTTCTCAGGCAGGTCAAAACCAGAGGTAAATTGTGGGGCTATGGCTATGATCTGGAAACAAAGGCCCAGTTGTTCTAAAAGAAACCACCTGGTTCTCCATGCCTAAATAAGGTCCAGCAAAAGTAGCAGTAAGATCAAGACCATGTTAGTTGTGTTTTTTGATTGGGAAGGTGTTACCCATCCCAAATACAATCCTCCAAGACAAACAATTAATATACTACGTCAATGTTCTTCATTGGTTGAGAGATGCGATACCATGAAAACAGTCACCGCTATGGGCGACTGGAGATTGGCAGCTTCATCATGACAACACTCCTGTTCATGCACTCTATCTCTTGTGGAGTTTTTGGTGAAACATAACTTACCCAGGTGTCTCAAAAGCTGTTAAAGCCCAGATTTGGCACCCTGTAACTTTTGGCTTTTCCCAAAAATAAGATCACCTTTTATATAGAAGAGATTTCAGACCACCAATGATATTCAGGAAAACATGATGGGGCAGCTGATGGTGATTCCAACAAAGGATTTTGCAGAGTATTTAGAAAGTGGAAGAAATGCTAGGAGAACTGTGTGCAGTCTCAAGGTGCCCAAGAGACTGAGGCATCATTTTTCCTATGTACAATATTTCTTATAGCTTGTACTTTTCTCAATAAATGTCTGTTTTTTATATGCTATGGCTGGATACTTCTGGACAGACCTAATATACTAAATATACAACACTGAATATTTATTAAAATAACTAATGTTTTAAAAATAATTATTGGAAACTTGTATATATGTTATAAAATAAAATCATTGAAAACTTTCATATATCATAAATACAATCCAAAATTCATCATTTTAAAACTGACCAAAATGGTTTGGAGGGATGGATGGTTTAACGCTGTTGTGGTCACATAGCTGGTAAGTTGCAGGTTAGAGTTGTAAATGCAGGATTTCTTACTTCGAGGCCAGTACATATTTACTTAAGCTCAATTTGACTCTTAGAATAGTACAAGATTTAATAGAAGTTTTTAAAAACAATGTGCATTCTTCATTTCTTTTGTTCTCCCCTGCCAATGGTTAAAGCCAAGATGCATTTATTTATTAAGTCAAGGGCCAAGACTTATACCTATGTATTCTTATGCAGATTTATTCTCAGAATATAGTATGCATAATGTTCTGCCTAAATAGACATTCAATAAATGCTGACTCAGAGATTAGTTTTTCTCTTTTTCGCTTTTATTTTTTCAACATATTTTATTGATTATGCTATTACAGTTGTCTCAACTTCTTTTTCCCTTTTCTCCCCTTTGCCCAGTACCTACCATTCCTCTAGCAACACTCCCCCCACCACCTTAATTCATGTCCATGGGTCATACATATATATAGCTTTTTGGTTTCTCCATTTACTTTACTATTCTTAATGTCTCCCTATCTGTTTTGTACCTACCAGTTATGCTTCTTGATCTCTGCACTATTTCCCCCAATCTCCCTCTTCCCCTCCCCACTGATAACCTTCCACGCAATATCCATATCTTATGGGTCTGTCCTATTTTAGTTGTTTGATTAGTTTTTGTTTTTTTTTAGATTCATTTATTGATAGTTGTGAGTTTGTTGCCATTGTACTGTTCATAGTTTTGATCTTCTTTTTCTTAAATAAGTCCCTGTAATATTTTATATAGTAAGGGCTTGGTGATGATGAACTTCTTTAGTTTACTTTGTCTGGGAAGCATTTTATCTGCCCTTCCATTCTAAATGATCACTTTGCTAGGTAAAGTGACCTCGGTTTTTGGTCCTTGCTTTTTATTACTTTGAATACTTCTTGCTGGTCCCTTCTAGCTTGCAAAGTTTCTTTTGAGAAATAAGCTGACAATCTTATGCAAGCTCTTTTTGTAGGTGACACTCTTCTTTACCCTTGCTACTTTTAAGATTCTCTCTTTATCTTTATTTTAACCTTTAGTATTTTAATTATGATGTGTCTTCGTGTGGTCCTCTTTGGGTATAGTTTGTTTGAGACACTGTGTTTTCTGGATTTATATGTCTATTTCTTTTGCCAAATTAGGAAAATTTTCCTACATTTTTTTTTTTTTTTTCTAATAAGTTCAATTTCTTCCTCTTCCTCTTCTTCTGGCAACCACATGATTCAGATCTTGGTAGACCTAAAGTTGTCCCAGAGGCCCTTAAGCTTCACTTCATTTTTTTTTAAATTCTTGTTTCTTCATTCTATATTGGGTGACTGTTTATTAGGTGTATAAATCATTAGTTTAAACCTCAGCTTTCTTCCTTCCCTTCACCCTTGGTTTCATGTGGACTTACTTTTTGTTTAACTTTATATAACACTAATATGATCATGTGGTTTTTGTCTTTCTTTTTGTTTCTATGGTGTATTACATTTATTGATTTTCAAATGTTGTACCATCCTTGCATCCCTTGGATGAAACCCACTTGATCATGGTGT
Source organism: Noctilio leporinus (assembly GCA_004026585.1). Taxonomy (NCBI): domain Eukaryota; kingdom Metazoa; phylum Chordata; class Mammalia; order Chiroptera; family Noctilionidae; genus Noctilio; species Noctilio leporinus. The sequence continues at coordinate 7,989 of PVIW01008703.1, read as the reverse complement.
ATGATCTTTTTAATGTATTGCTGGATCCGGTTGGCCAATATTTTGTTGAGAATCTTAGCATCAATATTCATCAGAGATATTGGCCTATAGTTTTCATTCTTAGTTGCGTCTTGACCTGGTTTTGGGATTAGAGTAATATTGGTCTCATAGAAAGAGTTTGGGAGTCTTCCCTTTTCTTGGATGTTTTGGAATTGGTTGAAAAGGATTGGGGTTAATTCTTCTCTAAATGTTTGGTAGAATTCACCTGTGTAGCCATCTGGTCCAGGGCTCTTGTGCTTTGGGAAATTTTTTATTATTTCTTCAATTTCACTAGTTCTTATTGGTCTATTCAGTTTTTCTGCTGCTTCTGGATTCAGTTTTGGTAGATTATACATTTCTAGAAATGTGTCCATTTCACCCAGGTTGTCATATATTTCTTATCATATAGTTGTTTGTAGTAACTTCTTACAATCCTTTGTATTTCTGAAGTGTCAGTTGTGATTTCTCCTCTGTCATTTCTGATTTTGTTTATTTCAGTCCTCTCTGTCTTTCTCTTGATGAGTCTGGTTAAAGACTTGTCAATTTTGTTTGTTTTTTCAAAGAAACAGCTCCTTGACTTACTTATTCTTCAAATTGTAGATTTAGTCTCTTAAGTTATTGAATTCTGCTCTGATCTTGATGATTTCCTTCCTCTAGTAGCTCTGGGCTTTGTTTATTGTTGCTGTTCTATTTCTTGCAGCTTTATGGTTAGATTGTATAAGCTCCTTCTATCGTTTTTAGGTAGGCCTGTGTTGCTATGAATTTCCTTGTGATGACTGCCTTTGCTGTGTCCCATAGGTTTTGGACTGCTATGTATTCATTGTCATTTGTTTCCAGAAACTTTTTAATTTCATCTTTCATCTCATTGTTAACCCATTCATTACTTAAAAGCATGCTATTCAGTCTCCATGAGTTAGAGTGTTTTTGGTTTTTCCCTTGAGGTTGGTTTTAGTTTCAATCCATTGTGATCCGAGAAGATGCCTGGTATGATTTCAATGTTTCTGTATTTGTGGAGTCTTGTCTTGTGACCTATCATGTGGTTTATCTTAGAGAATGTTCCATGTGCATTTGAAAGGAATGTCTATTTTGCTTCTTTGGGGCAAAAGGTTCTGTATATATCAGTTAAGTCCATTTCCTCTAGAATGGTGTTCAATGCCACAATATCCTTGGTGTTTCTTTGTTTGGAAAACCTGTTCATTGTTGATAATATGGTATTAAAATCCCCTACTATTAGTGTGTTGCTGTCCATATCCTTCTTCAAGTCCTCCAAGAAAATATTTAGGAGTTCCTATGTTGGGTGCATATATGTTTAACAGAGTTATATCTTCTTTTTTTAAATTTACATATTTATTAATTTTTAATACATTTTATTTATTTTGCTATTATAGTTGTCCCAGTTTTCCCCCCTTGCCCTCCTCCACATGGTGCCCCCCATTCCCTCCAGCAGTGTCCCCCTTAATTTGTGTCCATGAGTCATGCACGTAAGTTCTTTGGCTTCTCCTTTCCTTTATTCTTCTTAACATCACCCTGTCTAGTCTATAACCACCATTGTGTACTTTTTTTCCCCTTTTACATCTAGACAATTCACCATTTAATTACTACCTTCTGTCAGCATCTCAAAACAAATTAATACAAAGTTTTCTTTTCTTTTCTTTTTAAATTGTATTGTTGTTGTATTACATCCATCCCCTTTTTGCTCCCCTCTCTTTTTTTTTTTTTTTAAGATTTTATTTCATTATATCTTCTGGATGGATTGTTACCTTAAGTATTATGAAATGTCCTTCTTTGTCTCTTTTTATGGCCTTCATTGTAAAATCTATTTTATCTGCAATAAGTATTGCTACTCCAGCCTTTTTATGTCCATTTGCTTGATTTATGTTTTCTATCCCTTCACTTTCAATCTGTGTTGATCTTTTGTTCTGAGGTGGGACTCTACAAGACAGCATATATGTGGGTCATGTTTTCTTACCCACTCAGCTACCCTTGTCTTTTGATTGGTTCACTTAATTCATTTACATTTATGTTTATTATTGATTAATAGTTATTTGTTGCCATTTTCTCCCTTTGTACCTGTGTTCCTCTCTGTCTCTCCCAGTTTTTTCATTTGTTTTTTAAAGCTGACCCTTTAGCATTTCTTGCAATGCTGGTTTGGTAGAGATGAATTCTTTTAGTCTTCTTTTGTCTGGGGAACTCCTTATTTCTCCTTCCATTTTGAATGAGATCCTTGCTGGGTAGAGTATTCTTGGTTTGCAGGCCTTTGTTTCCCATTACTTGAAATATTTTTTGTCATTCCCTTCTGGCTTGTATTGTTTCTCTTGAATAACCATTTGATAACCTTATCAGAGCCCCCTTAGATGTTATTTGCTCTTTCTCTCTTGATGTTTTTAGGATTCTCTCTTTGTCTCTGAAATTGGCCATTTTAATTATAATGTGTCTTGCAGTGAGTTTGTTCAGAATTGTCCTTATTGGGACCCTCTTTGCTTCCTGAACTTGAGAAACATTTTCACTCATCATGTTAGGGAAGTTTTCTATCATTACCTTTTTGAACAGGTTTTCCATTCCTTGTTTTACTTCTTTTTCTGGTATCCCCATGATATGTATTTTATTGCATTTCATGTTGTCCTGCAGCTCTCTTAAAACCTCTTCATTCTTGTTCAGCCCTTTTTCATTCTCTTGCATTGTCTTAGAATATTTTTGTATGTTGTTATCCAGCTTGCTGATCTGATCCTCTGCTTCCTCTAGCCTGCTTTTGATTCCTTCTACTGTATTCTTCAATTCAGAAATTGTATTCTTCATTTCCTCCTGCCTCTTACTGATATTTTCTATGTCCTTTTTAATGCTGGTGTAGTTCTCAGCAAGCTCCTTATAGATTCCCTGGAATTGTTTGTAGTTTCCCTGGAGTTGTTCATAGTTTTCTTTGAGCTGGCTGTGCTCATTGAGCTTCTCTATCATGATTATTTTGAATTCCATATTTAATAGTTTGTTTGCCTCTGTTTCATTTAGTGATCTTTCTGGGGATTCCTTCTTTCCTTTTGGTGATGGAGTGATCTTTTCCCCCCATTTTGGGTGTCTATTATGGCTTGTTTTTGTCTTGGATTAATCTGCTTTGATTCCCTGACTTTGTGGAGTATACTTCTGTGTTAGGAAATTTGTGCAGTTCAGTGTTTCAGTCTCTTAGATTTCCTCAACTTGTTGCTCTTGGGGTGCCCTTTAGGTCATTAACTTGGACTATATTTTGGATTTGTTGTATGTGTTGCTCCTTTCACTTCAGTTGGCTGATTGAGAGACACTCCTCTCTCAAGTCTCCTACACTATTTTTTTTGTTGCTCATTAGGGATTATTAGCTCTCAGTGTAATTCAGGTGCTTGAGATTAGCAGCAATCTATTTCCTGGGACTGCCTCTTTTCCTTAATCAAGTCTTTGCAGTTTACAGTCAGGCTGCTGGGCCTTGGATTGGCAGAGCCTATGGCTGTCACAGTCAGAGCTGATTTTGAGTGCCATACATCCAGTAGGCTGAACCACCAGTAGCCTAGCTGAGTTTTTTACTGCTGTGTTTTGGGGCCCTCCCTTCTCTGGCTGGTTCTGTGTGAAGAACTGCATGTGTAGATGGCTGCTCCTCCCTCTCCAGCTCCAGGAGGAGGTTTCTGCCTGCAATGGGCACCTGGCTCCCAAGGGGTTGTGACCCACAACTTCATTTGCTCTTGTGATGGCTAGCCCTCCCCTTCCAGTTCTTCCAGGTGTTTTTTGAAGCCCCTTTCTGCAAGAAGTGCCTTGCTCCCCAGGGGCCCCACAGTGTAATTTGAGGGCAATGGCTAGCCCTCCCCATCCAGCTCTTTGAGGAGGTTTTTGCTGCATTCAGTGGTCCCCTGGTTCTGTGGAGACCCCTGTAGGATAGCACCAGCAAAGGCTAGACATTTCCCTCTAGCTCTTCGAGGAGGTTTATGCTGCCTGCGATGGTAACCTGCCTCTATAGGAAAGCCAGAGCTGTGTGCTGGCGATGGCTACCCCACCCCCTCCCCCTCAAGCTCTTGGAGGAGGATTTTGGCACCTGAAATGGGTGCTCCTGTTGTACCAGCAGCAAGTTCCCAACATGCAGTTTAGAGCTGAGGTTTCCCTGGGAGCCTGTGCGATGGTGTGGGTGTGCGGGATTGGGCTACTTTTCTCACTGGGGCTCTTAGCTGTCCTCTCCATGATTGGCACGTGGTGCAGTGGCACAATTTTCAGTCCTCTTGCCACCCCAGGCAGTGCACTTCCCTGCTCCCCTGCTCCTGCTCCCCCTGGGTCTCTCCTCCTCTGCCTCTGACCCCAGGAGGTGCTTCCTCTTTCTCAACCTTCAGCATGCAGCTCTCACATAGTCCGTCCACTTCGGGAGTTTGCACTCACTGTCCACACTTCACTACTCAGATTTCTGTTCACTGGGGAGCTGTCTCCAGTTGTAGTTGCCTTCTGGGCAGAGCCACCATTGCCCAGAGCTGACCTTGGCCTGCTGGCTAGTTGGTTAGGAACTGTCTTACCCACTCTCCTGTAGGTCTTTCAGTCTCTGGGCTGTGCACCCCTGAGTCCAGAAGCTTACTGCTCTAATTTTCAGGCACCTGCAGATATCTTATGCTCCCTACCCTATCCTCCAGCTGCTGTGGCACTTGGGAACTCTGTCAGCACTGCCATCTACTCTGTCACCATCTTTTCTCCCTTAAAATATATACTTAAGTTGAAATTGAGTCAGGAGAACACACCACATATTTTTGTAAATCTACAAGTCTAAATAATGTTTCCCCTAAGAAAAATTTGAATCCAGAATTTATTCCCATGATAAGAAAATAAAATCTGTCTATATTGCAGGAAATGGAAATAAAGAAAGAACAAAAATCAGGTTTGCTCTTAGGTCTCATCCTGATCAGGTGCCAGAACCTACCACAAAGATTTTCAGTCTGGGATTGTTGCTTTTTATTCCACTGTTGTGTTGAAGGAAGAAGACAAAGTCCTGCACTGTAAAAGCAGACAGGGTGTCCTCTCACCATGTTGGATGGACTGTAACAGAGAAAGAAGAAGGTATGTGCTTCCCTGCACTGAATTCCTAGGAAGATGATAGTACCCTGAATTTAATCCTGATCAAGTCTTGGGTTTGAGTGTGTGGGGTCTATGGCAGGGTAAAGCAAAGAGGAAAATATGAGAAATCTTGTACATACCAATGTGGGGAAAAGTATTAGTTTATCAATTTAAAGCAAAAAAAAATCAGTAATTTTTATTTTTTATTAAATGACAGTGATGTATTTATGAAATATTGTATTGGCTGACTTAAGGCTGAATGGAATTTACATTTGCTAGTTTTAAATAGCAATTTGCCTAGTAAAATTTCTTTTGAGAAATAAGCTGACAGTCTTATGGGAACTCCCTCATAGGTAATTAACTTGTTTTCTCTTGCTGCTTTTAAGATTCTCTCTTTATCTTTCACTTTTGGAATTTTAATTTTGATATATGTATCTTAGTATGGACCTTTTTTCATCCATCTTGTTTGGAACTCTGTGCTTCCTCGACTTGCATGTCTATTTCCCTAACCAATTAGGAAAGTATTCTTTCATTACTTTTTCAAACAAATTTCCAATGTCTTGCTCTTTCTCTTCTTTTTCTGGCACCCCTATAATACAAATGTAGGTACACTTGAAGGTGTCTCAGAACTTGGTTACAGTATCGTCATTTTATTGGATTCTTTTTTCTTTTTTAATTGATTTCTTTTCCTACCTCATGTTCCAAATCATTGATTTGGTTCTTGGCTTTATCTACTCTATTGTTATTTCCCTGTAAATTGTTCTTTATTTCAATTAGTATATTCTTCATTACTGACTGGATCTTGTTTATTTATGTTGTTGAGGTTTTTTTTTTTTTTTTTTTTTTTTTTTTTTTTTTTTTTTTTTTTTTTTGTTTTTTTAATATTTGATTTCATTATTTTTAGAAAGAGGGGAAGGGAGAGAGGCAGAGAGGGAGAGAATCAATGTATGGTTGCGTTTCACCTCTTCCAGGCACAGAGCTGACTGGAGACCTGGTTTGCAACCTGGTTATGTGCCCTGGCTGGGGAATCGAACCTTCGACCTTTGGGTTCGCAGGGTGGTGCCTTAACCACTGTGCTACCAGTCAGGGCTGTTGAGGTTTTGAACTCTGTATCTGATAACTTGCTTATCTCCATTTTGTTTACTTGATTTTTTTTTTTTTTTTTTGCATTTTTTATTGTTCTGTCATTCATTTGGGCAATGTTTCTTTGTCTTCTTGTTTTGGCAGCCTCCCTGTGTTTGTTTCTATGAATGAGATAGAGATGCTATGACTCCCTATGTTGGTAGAATGGTACTAATGTAGTAAGCGTCCTGTAGGGTCCTGTGGCAAAACCTCTCCTATCACCAAAAGTGGGTACTCAAGGTGAACCATCTCTGTGTGGTCCAGCCTTGATTCTTGTTAGTAGGTCAATGGGAGGAATATATCCAGGTCAGTCAGCTGCAAGGATTGGCTGTGACCACTTGCAACCAATCTCCCCCCCTTCATGGAAGATACACTGTGCAGGGGCATGGTTTTGGTGTTCCAAAGTGGTCTACCAGATATTCACTGGGTACACAGGTACTGGAGTTTCCTGGGGGGTTCAGGGAAGGTCATCCACCACCTGTGTTCTGCCTAGGGCTACCCAGAATAAGCTACAAAGAAATCTGCAGATGGCTGCTACTTGTGCTAGGCTTGGGGTAAATTTAAGCTGCGATCCTAGGCTGGCTGCTGCTAGTGTCAGACTTTGGGCTACTTAGCAAGTGGTACAGGGGCTAGGGCTTCCTGAGGCTGGATGCTTTTTGAGAGGATTTAAGAAGATGTCTAGACTTTTTTTTAAAGAAATAAATGGAAGAGGTTTTATTTTTGAGATGAAAGGGTACAACAGGTTTTTTATTGTGGTAAAAATCACAAAACACAAAATGCATCCCCATAATAAATATTTAGGTATACAATACCATATAATTAACAATATGCATATTATTGAACAACAGTCCTTAAACTATTTATAGGCTCTTTATTCCTAAATTCTTTTGTTAAAGTTCATGTAGTCTCAATACTCTTTCATATTCTTCACATTTGTTCATTGTACTCAACATCTTAACCATGGTTAAGAATTAGTACCAGACCCCCTTGCTTAAATTATGAGGTTTTCATTATTGCTATATAAATTGGGTCAACCTGTTTACTGAGCTTTAAGGTATTTCAATGTTAAATGAGGATAATAATTTTGTTGACTTCATAGATTTTAATGAGGATTAAATAAGAGAATGTAAGCCCTGGTTGGTGGCACAGTGGATAAGGCACCAGCCTGTGAACCCAAAGGTTGCTAGTTCGATTCCCAGCCAGGGCACATAACCAGGTTGCAAGCCAGGTTTCCAGCCAGCTCTGTAACTGGAGGCAGGTGAAAGACAACAATACACTGACATCTCTCTCCCTCCCTGCCTCTCCCCCTTACCCTCTTTCTAAAGATAATAAATAAAATCTTAAAAAAAAAAAAAAAAAAGAGAATGTGTTCAAAGTTATATACACAGGACCAAGAATTCATAAATAAATAGGATGTATATTGTTTTTAATAATACATTCTAGTCTAAAATAACATACAAAGGGGCTCCAATAAGGCTATTAAATGATTATTCAACAGAAACAATTCAAGCCAGAAGGGAATGGCAAAAAGTATTTCAAGTCATGGGAAACAAAGGCATGCAACCAAGAATACTCTACCCAGCAAGGCTCTCATTCAAGAGAGGAGGAGAAATAAGGAGCTTCCCAGACAAAAAAAGACTAAAAGAATACATCTCTACCAAACCAGCATTGCAAGAAATGCTAAAGGGTCTGCTCTAAAAATAAGTAAACAAATGAAATGAAGAAACAGAGAAAGCCAAAGAGGAATACAGACACAAATGGAGAAAATGGCAATGAATAAGTATCAATCAATAATCACCTTAA
>PVIW01008702.1:0-58278 GCA_004026585.1 Noctilio leporinus | reverse complement strand
CCACCGCAGGAGGGCAGCTCGTTCTGCCGCCGCGACCCAGCGACCTCCTGTCCCCGGGCATCCACACACCAGCACGGCCCGGCCCGTTGGCACTGCACTGCCTGGTACTCCCCGCTCCGGAGGCAGCTTGGAACGTAGGGGTGGCCGAAGTTGGTCGCTGTGAACCGCTCCACTTCGCACTTCGTGGGGCCTGGGGGAAGTCCACGCAGCAAAGGGAAGACAGTCACCCACACCTGGTGCGCTGGCCGCCTGCGTTCTGTTTGCTGGGAACGTCTGTGCACATCCCCACCCGCCTGGGCGGCACAGCCACCCGAAGACCGTGGCCACTTGAAGACCCCAGCGCTCTCCTCCGGGCCGAAGTGCGCACGCGTGTGGTTGGCTTACTACTCACATCGGAACCTGCCGGAAAGGACCTGCTGGACCGCCAGGAACCGTCTCTGCAGTATCCGGTACAGGGTGGTTTCCGTGAAGGTGGGAGCGAGGCCCAGGCCAGCAAACGCGGTGTCGTAAATGTCATCCAGCAGCAGCTCCACCCCTGAGCGAAGACGGCAGGCGTCGCGCGGCCATGGGACACAGGACCCCGGAAACATGCCCCTCCCACCTGCCAAGCTCAGGGTGCCATCTGCCCAAGGGGGGCCTTTCTCCCATGGGCACGAAGGTGCCATGTGGGCCCGGGCAACTGCATTCCAAGTACCATTGTCGCAAGCTGGTGAGCGAAAATGCCACTCCCCCCCTCTGACTGGGCTCACCTGTCTCAGCCAGTTCCCGCCCTTGACTGTCGGCACAGTGGCAATACCCAGACACCTCAGGGAACCTCCTTCGGAAGGCACGGAACGTCGCAAACGCGTCTGGAAACCTGAAAAGGGAGATTGATGACCGCCATTTCATAAAGGCAACTCATCACGAGTTCTGCAGAAATAAATTAATGTGGCCTCGCCTCCTCTGGGGAAGAGGAATGTCTGGTTCTTAATCTCGTGCCATTTGCACGCCAGGTTCCCTGGATTCAGTGTCTTTCTTTCCTACACTGGTTTTTACCCTGTGCAAAGAAAGCTGTGCTGTGCTATCCTCAGCTCATGAGCCAATTTCCTCACTCATGGCCTTTGACCAATTCATACCCAAGCATGTGTCTCGAAGGATCAGGCAGAAAAACCGGTCATGAACATTGACTTAACTCGTTCCCTTCCTCGAATGTAATGCTAGAGCCCCAGGGCCAAGTACGCCTTATAAACATGTGGTACGTGGCAGATGACCTCATCCGGGAGATCAAACAACTTCAGAGCCCTGGACAACTTTCCCAGGGCTTGAAAAGGAGCCAGATTCCCCCGAAGGAAATTCTGGAGTGGGACATTTCCCAGCTCCACAGTCTGAAGAAAACAGAAAACCAGTACGACAGGACCAGCAAGGACCATACGGCCCTTAGCAAAGGCTGAGGGAACGCGCGCCTAACTCACATCCGACCTGGCGATCGCTACGGGGTGCTAACTGGCGGGGTCCCCATCCTGCGAGTAACACGAAACGAAGGGGAGGGGAAGCCCTAGTAAGGAATTCTTCCCTTGCGCAATGGCTTAGCAACCAGAGAGCTTCTCAGCTTGATTTTTGCGGCATTGTCTTCATGTCCCACACGGCTAGTTCGTGATGCCCACGCCTACATCAGAGAATATACCCCCAGACAATAAACCGGCAGAAGCCAAAGCTCTGCACGAAGAAGGCTGGCACCAGGCCGTCGAGTCTAGCAAACTGTTGAAACAACATTTGTGTCCGATGATAGGAAAATTCAGAAGTAAACTACAGCACACCCCCTAAATGGGTGTGTACATAGCAAAACACAACAAGGGTAGAATGCAAAATGGCCTGAGCCCAGGCTGCTACAATTACTATGTAAATGCACGAGCCGGGGGACAGTATACGGAGCAGAAACTGCTCCGAGCCCCAACATGCAGTGCAACAAGTATTCATTAATTGGAATGCAAATGAATATGCAAAAAAAAAAAATAAAAGCCTAGGACAGCACTAGAGAATTATGGATATTTTCCACATTGCTGGTCTATCACTGTGCGTACATGAATTAAATACAAAAGAATGTTAGAGTACTAGGTACTAAAACCCCACTGCTCAGTTGCCATTGATTGGGGGCATATGATAAAAGGTCATTCATTGGAAAGTGGGATAATTCTATTGTGAAGGTGCTTTCGATACTGTAAAAAATTACTTCCATGGATTCAGTCCTTACTTTGTGAAAGATAATCTGCAAAATGCCTCCTGTGCATTGGCTTGTTTAATTCAACTGAACGCACCTGAAAGGCAGGTGGTTTTTTTCATCCCCATTTTACCGGTTCAAAGGAAAGGTAAGTTGGCCACCACCCTGAAATAGAGGTGGGAGCTAGGGTTCAAATCCTGACCTTGGCTCCAGGTGATACCGCTCTCTGCTGCACGGTCACTCAGTGCATCTTTGGCTGTGCCTGCTTTCTGCACCATACTGTCTGTTCTGCCTGACACCTGGCTTTCCCTGGCACCCGGTAGATCAAGGCATACACGCCTCATGAATGCCTTCATGGCTCCCCTTGCTGGCTGAAATGCTGAAACCCATTTCAGCATGAGGCACAGGAAGTTTACATCACTCTGGGCCCACCTTCTGCCTATTCCGACCAAAGGCCCACCTCCACGTCCTGCCCCAGGGTCACTGCGACCAGCCACGGCTCTGACATCTCCATCCCACCAGCTTGGGGTCAGAGCCCAGCGCTCTCTGGTCTCGTGAGCTGCCCTGCACCAGGCCCTCGCTGTCCTTTCTGCACGGGCCTCACTGTCGACACACCCGATCCTAGTCTACTGGAGACACCACTGCTTCCGCGGGAGGAAGGGCCTTTCCCTCCTCCCAGGAAGAACATCCGGAGGCCCCCACCCTCTCCTGGGGGTGGCCTCCACCCCCTCTGCGGCAGACACTCTGTGCGGCCACCATTAAGCCCTCCCTGCCATTCTGTGAGCAGTGAAGCTAGTGAAGAACCCGGAGCCCGACACCTCAGGACTCCAGCCCTGGCCTCAGGCCTCACCACCCTGAGTATAAGCCCAGATCTTGGCCAGCCTGGAGGCAGACAAATCAGAGGATGCTCCCTGGGATATAAAATGTCAGTGCCTGGTCCTGCCCATGGGCTCAGGTAGCTGATACCCCGCTACGGGGTCAGGTTCTCCAACCCCTCCCACAGAGAGCCCCCCAGAAATCTAACCATCAGTTAGTAAATGAGCAATGTACCTGGTTCCCTGCTGTACTGGAGCAGCTCCCCTTACAACAGGAGCTGTGACTAGCGCAGGGGCTGGTTCACAGCCCCTGGCCCCACAGACGTCTGGTGGGAGGGTCACCCAATCACCCACCAGGAAGGTCTCTCCGCTCAGCCGCTCACGGCTGGGTTACGATGCCCCTCACCCTTCTCACCGGATTATCTAGCTAGCACGGGCTGCCAAGGCAATGGATGTGACACCGATGACTAAGGAAGTTTGAATAAGCGTATCACCAAGGACAAGGGCTGATTAAAAAAAAAAGAAGCAACAACAAAAATAAACAATGAGCTGAATTTAAACTCAGATGGAGAAGGGCCTTGGTAATGGCACTAGCTCTTCCCATCGTCACCTACCATCTGCTCAGCCGCATGCATATCCCTAATTAGTGTCCGGGCCAGGGCTTACTCCCCAACACAACATGGTTTTTTGAAGTCACCAGCCAAATAGGTAGAGTTCGCAGCGGCCTTCTTCCGGAGCCAAGGGGATCTGCTTCAACTAGGCAAACGCTATGGCCAAGTTCAAGGGCAAATCATCACCCACAGCGGGTTGGCCAGCGAGCTGCCCGCAGGCTTCCACCTTCCCTGGGGTCCACGGAAGTCAGGCGGCTGCCTGACGCCACTTCTCCGCTTGAATTTGCTCCAAAAATCTCCTCCGATTCACTATTCCAGAATCAGAGTGACTTGTCCTTTCCAAACTTGTTGTCCACCCTTCATCTAGAAAGCAGACCTCAGAGCCTCTTCCCCCGACCCACATCCCACCCCCCCATCCCTCCGCCACTGGGGGATTCCATCCGGTAACCGCTCCGCTAGCCCCCACCCCACCCCACCTCCTCTCTGTTACCTGATGGAGTCGCTGGGCCTGGCTTATCAGAAAATTTCTGAATGCGGCTGGCCTTCCAGGAACCAACCACCTGACCCTTCCCAGGACCTTCCTCAATCAAAACTCACTCTGGGACGTGATTGCTTACAGAAAAAAGGAAAAGATCCCATTTCAGGAGTCCAGCTGCTTGCTGGCCTTGAAAACAATGGTGACTTAGTCCTGGACTTTTGCATTTAGCTCGGCTGCCCTCTTGCGGAAGGAGCTGTGAATTGCGTCTCAAGCTGGCACCTGCGAAGTTCTTGGATGCAGGAATTGTAAGCGTCAACTGCAGGCCTGCTGTGTGCAAGGCTCTGTGCTAGGCACGGTAGGGGAAACAGATGGATTGAGGTTGCGCGGGATAGTAAAAGATGTCAGGCAGCTCCGGCACCCGCTGAGTGTCCTTTAGGTGAGTCCCTTAACCCCTGGTGCTTCAGATTCCTCATTTGTATGCTAGAGACCAAAATTATCCACCCAATTATTCTTGCAAGTAGTAAAGTGGGCTAAAGGATGCCAAATTCCCTACAGTAGAAGCACTCACTTGAACTTAAATTGAGCATCAGTGTACCAGTAAATCAGACTAGTTCGAAATGTGTATGTGCTCACAGACAGGCCATTTTCTGGGCCTGGAGGCAGAGGTGGGGAATCGAATCTACACTTGCTAAATCTGGATTATGCATAACGATTCCCTACAGGTGCATAATAACTTACAATTCTCACACTGGTTTCTAGATGAGGTTTCAGGAGATCCTCACCATGCCCTAATAAGCAGGGGGCTGTCTGTCGGCATCTTACAGATGGGGAGACTGAGGCCCAAAGAAGGTAAGTGACCAGGGCACTTTGCCAACCAGTGTCAGAGTCTGAATGAGAGTCCCAACAGCAAATGCTAGGGGACCAGGCAGGTACAGCAGGTGGATGGAGCTGGAAGGACTAATTCAGCAACAGGAGATTGTACACAGCCTCCCACCTTGCCCTTTAGAATTGGGAATTCAGGGTTTGGCATGTTTGGTTGAACAGCTGAAAGTGCTGATGTTCACAGTCCCAAGGACCCGTCTCTCGTAGGGAGAAAGAAACTGGTTGTTTGGAAGCCAGCCCCATAAAGACTCGGGTTCTCCAAGAGAATTCCTGCCAGGATTCTCAGCCTAGGGGTCTTCTTTATTTTCATCATAGCCGTGCCCCCTTATTTGTGGGGGACACGTTCAAAGACCCCCCAGGGATGCCTGAAACTGCGAGGAGTGGCAAACCCTATCGATGCATGCTGCTTTTGCCTACACACACAGCCCTATGGTAAAGTTGAATTTATAAATTAAGCACAGTCAGATATTAAGAACAATAACAAAATCTAAGAATTACAATGACAAGTATAACCATGAAAGTATGTGAATTACTGTACTGCGTTCACCTGGCGCTGTACACGCAGCATCATCAGACACGCAGCTGCGCACATAAAAGGCTCCATCGGCTGGTTTTCTAAAAATGAAACCATCTACTATCCCCTGGTGCAGGCATCTTATAGAAGGTCTGTCCAGGGAGTATAAAGCCAACGTCAATGTGATTGAAAGTTTGCACAGCAGATACTTTCGGGACAGGCCTCGGATTATCAGACTATGCTGCTGAGCCCTTGCCTGTCAGCTGGCGCGATTCTGACGCCTTCTGTTTAATGTTGCCTAAATGTTTACGGTGGGTCCCGCGGGCGCCTCAGTCACTTTGCTCTGTTTTCCGCTTCCAGGCAAACCGATGCGGTAGACATCCGAGTACACGTGCCTTCCCGTCCTGGTGTTTTTCGGCCCGTGGGCTGGCCGGGCCGGAGGGCTCCTGTGTTTGTACTGGGCTCAGCTGTTGCCAGCTAGCTTCGTTCAAAATGCTGCGGCCTGACAGCAGCTATGGGAGTCGGGCCTCTGTCCACTTCCTTCCCCCCAGGCGGTGTGTGTGACACATCACAGCCCCCAGCGCTGAGTGGGGCGAGCTTCAGCCAGAGATAGGACGGGACAGGCTAGGGGCACGCCCGGGGCCAGCCCGCCTTACCTGTTGTAGCTATGGACCAGGTCGAAAACCATCATGTCCGTGGTGTTGACAAACTTGCACTGGACAGGCAGAAATCGGCCATCTGGAGAACACTGGGGTGGTGACTTGTCCCCCACTCCGTGGAGAAGGCGGCGGTTTCTAATCTCACAGCTTCTTGGACCTAAACATTTCCAACGAAAAAGCATGCACTTCTTATGCGTGAACACATGCCCAGGCTTCTGCCGTCTACCCGCATGTCCTGTTGCCCATGTGACAGCCAGAGACCCAAAAGGGACTAAGGTCATCGAAATCCTGCTTATGCTTCTAAGAACCAGCAGGTGCGTAGCTCCTCCGCCCTGTGGAAATACTCCAGGTGCTAAGATCTTCTTCCTTCACAGCTTTGATCTCGGTACCGGGCCCTGTTACCTGCCCTGACATTGCGGCGGGGGGGGTGGCGCACCCCCAGGGCCCCCGGGAGCTGGTGCACCCACACTTACATCTCGTGGGCGCCCCCTGCTGGCGGGTACCGTACACCTCCATCCCGTCCTCGTCCACACACCAGCACTGCTCGCGCCGCAGGTCGCACTGCGTGGGCGCGTACTCCCCTGAATCCTGGCACTGAGGTAGGTAGGGGGTGGCCGTGCTGTTGAGATAGCTGCTCAGCAAGACCTGCTGCTTATGAAGCTGACAGAAGGACAGACCTGAGGGCGTACAGAGCAGTGTCAGTCTCCGCCCCGGGGGCTTGCGCTGCCTCCCTGGACAGGGTCAGGGTCTTTTCCACAGCCAAGTCCCCACCAGGCCACAAATGCTCAGTGAGTGGGGCCACCCAGCCTTCCAACCATCCACTGTCACGCCAGGAAGGGCAGGTTTCCTCCTCTCCCCCCACCCCAGTTTCCCGGACACCCCACCGCCCCTCTGCAGCAGAGATGGGTGTGAAGGGAGGGCAGGCCTGGCTGTCAACACAGCTTGTCTGGGGGTCCAGGTGTCCCCACATGCTTGCTGTGCAACCTTGGGGAAGTTGCTTCACCCCTCTGTGCCTCACTCCCCTGATCTATAGAACTGAAAATACAGCCGCCTTCTTCTGCTACGTGGAAGTTAGTGGCATTGATGATCACTGCCCTGTTGAATGGCCATTAGTGTGCCTGGCGTTTTACACGGGTGTTGAACTGTCACGCGCCCTGGGAGGCCCATCCTATAGTCCTGATACAGACCAGGAGCCGACCGCAGCCCGTGAGGGTGTGTGCGCAGGACAGAGCTGGGACCCCTTGCACCTGGCCCTGCCGAAACGGAGCCCCGGGAAGAGCCTGTCTCCAAGGCAGGGAAGCTGGTTCTAGGCTCAATTTCACCATTCAAAGGTGACCGGCTTCAGGGGGCCTTTGTTTGCTGCTTAATCACGGACCCGCCCTCCCTGGGCCTCTCTGACGGTTCATCCCAACCGTGATTTTAACACGGGTTAAATCTCAGGGGCATGTCCGGTGAGAACACACCTGGTGTGAACCTGGCGGCTCCCTGGGGCAGAGGCCTTTACTGTGGGCTCCCCCTGCGGTCCTCAGCCCCTCGCATGTGGGGGACTCAGCAGCTGTTTGCTTAACAGGTGACTTGGTTGTCCTGTTTGATTTCACAGGAGTCCTGCAGGACACGGGGCCTCACGTGCAGGACACGGGGCCTCATGTGCGGGACAAGCTCAGAAGAACCAGCACTTGCCTGGTCCCAGTGCTCTTTCCCACATGCGCATGGTCCTAGCAGGGCCCCCTTCCCCCGGGATGCCGCTGTCACCCCGCTTCACACTTACACGCCTCGGGCCGCCCGGACTGCCTACTGCCAGGCACCTCCCTGCCGTCAGCACCCACGCACCAGCAGGAGCGGCCGTGGTCCTCGCACTGAACCGTCCTGAGCGCGGGAGAGACACAGCGTGTACACACGGTCACCGGCTCCCGAAGCCGCAACCCCGGGCACCTTTCCTCCGTCCTTCCCACCGTCCGAGTTTCAAGTCACGAACATGAGGGAGGAAAGGAAAAGTACCCCCCCACCCCAATCCTGCTCACAACCCCCGCAGCCTCGGGCCTTCACTCCGGTGCCACCAGCCAGCCCACAGCAAACACCTGATGCAGCCACAGGGCGGCTGCCGAGGGAGAAAGCGGGGTCGCCCTTCCTGGACCAGAGAGCAGGGCCCTGGTTACAGCGACCCGCAGGAGCCCAGGCGTGGGGCTTCCCGGGGCAGGGATGGCTGCATGGGGCCCGCGGATGATCAGGTGTGAGAAGGAGTTTCAGGTGCGCAGGGGGTGGGGCTTGGAAGGACGAGTGGCTGGAAGGAAGGAAACGCCCCTAAATGAAGCCCGTGAAGGTGAGCCCCCCGGCTTCCCCGCGGCCCCAGAATGCCCCGTAATCCCAGCAGGCCCTGACCAGGCGCATCGATTGCACCTGGGGAGCATGTGAACGTGATGTGAGCTCATTGGGGTGCGTACAAAGCGGAAGCAGGGAGGGCTGTCCCTGGATGTTTCCCGGGGGACAGTCCTGTAGAGGGAGCCTCCCAGTTCAAGGTGACTGGAAGAGCCTGGGAGGTTCAATTGCGTTACAGACAGAGGATTCCCGTGCACCCCAGGGTGGTAGGTGGGGGTGTTGATTAGATTGTCACTCCACTCTACAGGGAGAGAGTCCCGGACCCAGGTTCAGGACAGGGCAGCTGCAATGCCCTTTCAGGGGCCAGCTCGCTGGGGACCCAGCGGTCGCTGCCCAGGGTCCAGCCAGGTTCCACTCCTTCCACCTCTGGCTTCTCCAGAGGAGGAGAGGAGGAGGCCAGGTGCCAAAGCATAAACCATTCAATCCCTCACCTCCTTTACCAAAGGAGTAATGGTGCAAATGTCGGCAGAAGAAGAAGGGATGCCTTGGTCCTGGCTGGGATGCAGCCCGGATTGGGGTGCTCTGGGCCCGCCCTCCCAGGCTTGATGTACCCCAGGAAACCCCCTCCATGGCCGCATCTCAGGACATGGAGGGGAGGGGAGGACGGAGCCCCAGGGCGGGGACAGGAGGAGTTTTGTCGGGCCTCCGAGGGCCCTGGGCGCACCGCGGGGAGGAAGCCCTCACCGGAAGCTGCCGTCCTCCGAGCACTGGGGCGTGTGGTCTGCCCGCGTCCGGGAGGCCCTTTCCCTCTGCAGCTCGCAGGGGCGCAGGGGCTGGGCGTCCACCTGGTATTCTACGGGAAGAGGAGCGAAGGGTCAGGCAAGAGGGCACCTGGACTGCAGGGACCAAGACGGGACCCCTTTGGCACAGGCAGGCACCCTTCGGGCGCTTTTCCAGCATCCCAGCCAACCGTCGGGTTTTCCAACCTGCACCCCTGCAATTATCCACCCTCGTCACCTAAGTCTCCACACACCCCGCGGTGGGCGCAGAGCGGGTGTGTCGTCCTCATGGCCCTGAGGGAAAGGAACCTGCTCCAGGACGTCACACAGCTGGCGCTGGAAGGATTCAGAACCAGCCCCTTGTCCACACGTCCCCCCACCCCCAGCTGCGGTCAGACTGGGTCAGAACCTTTATGAAGCGGCCCTTCTAGAATTGTTCAAGCCCTCCTACCAGACGGAGCACCTTCCTGGCACAGAGCAGAAATACGAATGAACTAGGGAGTCTCGCGTGTCCTGTTCCCACCGAGAAGGTGAGAAGCCAGGGCTTCTGCGGAAGCCGCAACCTCACGAGACAAGCGGCATTGGCTTCCTGGTGCGGCCGGGAAGCTGAAGCTTAGGACGTGGTGAGTCCGCAGGTAGGTTGGCTAGGCCGCGACCTGCTGACTACTCACCCGCCTCTCAAGAACCACCCAGACCTTGGCGCAGCTGGGGAAATTGAAAACAAACGAACGATCGAAAAACATCAATGTCAGAGATCTGCCAGCAGTGTGCGGTGCCAGGAGTTAGCATGAAACGGGGAAGGCCTAATTTCCCGTCTCCAGTCCACCAACCACGAGCTAGCTCTGTGACCTCGGACCACGGAGTCCCTTCCCCTGGAAAGAAAGGAGCCATGCACTACCCTGGGCACATGGGAGGGATTCAAGGAGACCGAGCTCCTGCACAGGCCCTGGGGTGGAGCCTGGAGACTTTGGCGCTTGGGCCTGGGGGCTTCCTCCTCTTCCTCCCCCACGGTCTTGGGCTGAGAACTCACCGAAGATGTTAGCGGACACCAGGCAGGCCGAGGCCAGCAGATGGCAGACCCACAGGGCCAGCGCCATTCTTCTGGGCCCGTCCTGGGCTGAAGGGATGGGCACTGTCCTGCCCCAGGGCTCCGGCCAGGGCGCCTTTATGGAGCAGCAATGCCCACCCCTCCCTCCTCCGCCCACAGCGCACAGGGAGGCAGCCCCGCCCACCCCATCCTCTCGGCTGGTCACGAGGGTCCCTGCACCTGCTCTCTGAGGACCCTCGTGTGGCCAGTGGGGGGTGAAAACCTTGCTGAGGGGGTGGGGGTGCAGGACTGGGTTGAGTGACTTCAAAATTCATCTTTACGCAAAGAAAGTCAAAGTTCTGTAGCTTTGAGGGCAAATGGCTCAGGCCCACCGAGGGGAACGCAGTCTTTTCTTCCTTCCTCCCTCCCTCCCTCCCTCTTTCCTGCTTTCCTTCTAGGACGTTTTTAGAGCTCAATATGCTATGCTAGGCAATGCAGGTAAACAGAGAGCAAAGCGGGCAAAATCAGTGAGATGGAATGGAACTACACGGCAGAGGGAAGGGACCTCTCGCGACCACATGGATGGAACTGGAGGCCATCGTGCTGAGTGGAGACAAATACCGTACGACCTCACTTGTCACTGGAATCTCATGAACAAAATAAACCCACGAGGAAAATAGAACCAGCCACATGGAAACAGGGAACAGACTGACCGCTGTGGGAGAGGAAGAGGGAGTGGGGCAATGGTGAAAAGGAGGCCAAGGGACTAGTCAAAGAACGTGTACCCGTGACCATGGACCTGGACAACGGAGAAGGAACTGACTGTGGGCAAGAAGGGTGGGCTGGGTGGTTGGGGGCAAAAGGGAAAAAAGAAATTGGGACAACTGTAATAGAATAAACCATAAAAAAAAATGTAGGTCTTTCTAATTGGAAAAAAAATACGTATGAATGTAAGAATTTTGGTGAGGGAACTAAGTTCACACGTTCCTGTTCATTCCCCTTTCTCCTCTGTCCAGGACTCCGGATGTCACCAACCTAAAGGACACAGGAGCTGTGGCTCCACACAAGCTAGCTTCCTCCCTCCCTCCTGTCCCTGCGCGGCCTGCCACGGTCACCTCGCCCCCCGACTTCAGCCTCCTCAAGAAAACAGAAATGGAAGGAGAACCGTATGTGCAGCTATTTGCTAGGGAGGCCGCAAGGGAATAGATGAGAAACATGGATGAGTCTGTGCCCGAGAAACGATAGTTGTCCCAGCTCCGGACTAGCTCACAAGCCTCAACCTCGCCTCCCGCCCGGCACCCTCGTCAGGCTGCATCTCCGGCTGGGGGTGGGAGGGAGACACACTCCTGCTGTGTGCAGGGGCAGCGTGCACGGCTCTGGGCGACCATGTAGCCATGGGGAGGGGGCGTTACTAAGAGTGAGGCTTAGATTTAGAGGGTCTAAGGGGCTGTGTTGGCCCGAGCTGGTAAAGAAGAGCAGGAGGAAGAGCTCCCTCCTCCAGGCCCCTGGTGCCCTGTGGTCCCCTGTGCTAGGGACAGCCAGCAGCATGTTCCCCTCACGGTAAGAATGTGACAGTCATGGGCCGTGGGACAGAGCATGCTCAGGGCCGGCACAAGTCAGCCCCTGCGAGGCACCCCTGCTGGCTCAGGAAGCAACAGAAGGTACCGGCAGCTCCGGCCCCGAGCCAGGGCTGGGGGCTCTGCTCCACTGGGTTTGGGGCTTTGGGGACCCTAGGGTGCAGAGCACTGTGAGGTCAAGGGACAGCAGCAGGTGGGCGCAGCAGCCACTCGGGCAGGGAGGGTGCCCAGTGGGCCAGAACGGCCCAGCGCACAGACGCACGCAGCGCGGAGAGCACCCTGGGCACCCAGGAGAGGTGCTTCTCTCCGCCCGGGCAACAGAGCGGGGACCTGAGAGGCGGCAGCGCTGCCCCCTCACCGAAAACCCCGTTCTCACCGTGACTCAGCTCCTGTGCCCCACTCTCACCTCCTCACCTGAGCTGCAGGGCCGCGAGGCCGGGTCTCCAGCTCCCGGCTCAGGCCCCCATCCCTCCATGGCCCCGTCACCACCCGCCACCTTCCTCCTCTTCTGGGCCCCAAATGCAGTCGCATTACCTTGGTTCACCCCCTTCCTCCTCTGAGACTAGTGTGCACTCACGGAAGATTTGGGGGGAATGGGGGTCAACGGAACACAGGGGAGGAAAGTGCTTCTGACACCTGCCCTGGAGCTCCGGAGACACCTGTGCCCTGACCCAGCCCCTCCCTCCCCTCTCCCAACCCAGGAACCAAGAGCCCATCCCTCCTGGTCCCGGGCTGCCGGGGTAGTAATGGGATCTCTGGTCCCTGACTCCTGCTTCCAGGAAGGTGGAAGCCACATACCGTCCGTCTCCCTCCCGCTAAGCACCGCCGAAAGCCCTGGGCGTGCAACACGCTGGGAGGTGGACAGAGGCCACCGGCCGCGAGCAACCTGGGGACGGGAGGAACAATGTGCTAGGAAGTTCCCTGGGCTTGGTTTTGCCTGGTGCATCCCAGGCCAGGTGCTGGAGAAGCAGCCATCTTCCAAAATTCCAAAAATCTCAGACCATCCCCCCCAACCCCTCCTCCACAAAGCCCATGGAGCCGACCGCCCAGGGATGGGGCAGCAACACCCCCCCCCCCCATGTAGGTGCAGCCCTGCGGCCAGGGAGGGCGTCCCATCCCACCTATGGCTACAGGGGGAGGTTCCCCCAGGCCAGGAGGGGCCATGACTGCAGCGCCCAGCCCTATGGCTCTGGGGTCAGTGAGGCCACATGGGGCACCTGGACTTCGCTCCCACCCAGGGCTGATGATGAGGGGTGCTCTCCCCCTCCGCGGGGCCGTGCCGGAGGGGCCTGGTGGTGGCGGGACTGTCACCACTGCCCACCAGCAGCAAAGCCAGGTCACTTGGGAAGCGATGAGGCTCCTCATCCCCTTCAGCCAGCAGCAACCAGGAGCACGTGTCCCTGCCCAGCACGTGTCCAGCAGAGATGGAGCTGGAACCTGGATTTCTGTCCTCCCCCCTCCCACGGCAGAGGGGCTGGCCCTCTCCGCCCACCGCAGGGCAGTCAGTCCAGTTCTGCTACAAATGCCAAGTTTGAAAGTGACCTAGAATTTCTTAACACAATACTCGGCCTGGTTCGGACCGGAAATTGCTCGTCACGCCAAGAACCAGGGAAAGACCCACTGGAAGAGGTGACTGTCAGAGCTGGCAGGTGACGTGCACCATGCCTGGCCCAGGGCAGGCGCCCGGCGGATGGTCCCTGGGCGGGAGTGACCGTGTGTGGTGCACTAGTGAGCCCCAAGTTAAAACCCCAGTAGTGACGCCACCATGACCCCATTTTTAGGGAAGGTGGTGGGCTGCCCACGGGAGAGGGGAAGACACCGTCCATTTCCAGGATGAAACGCAGATGCCGGAAGGTGGCGCATTTCAGAGCGGCTCTCAGAGGGATGTTGTCAGCAGGAGACCAGGTGGCCGGAGGGAAACGGGGGCTCGGTTTTGAACATGTGGAACGTGGAACTCCCAGAAGTCAGTTGGTGGCAAGGAGCATTAGGAAAGGGGCCTTTACCTGAAATGATGACAACAACCATGTTCCCTAAAAGAAAGAGGGCGTTCCCCTCAAGTTTGAAAACAGTTCAGTGGAACCCCACCTGGGTGTGAGGGAGTACAAGTTGTATTTATGAGTAACACGCTAGGAATGACCATTCTCTTCTGTCTGGGTAGCAATAAAGAGCTATCTTTTCAAGAAACCCCCTCTTCCGTTTACTGTTTTTATTCAAATACGTATACTTGTGGGGTCTTTTAAAAAAATTTTAAGCCCTGGCTGGTGGCACAGTGGATAAGGCGCTGCCCTGCGAACCCAAAGGTCGCTGGTTCGATTCCCAGCCAGGGCACATAACCAGGTTGCCAGCCAGGTCTCCAGCCAGGTCCATAGCTGGAGGCAGGTGAAAGGCGACCATACATTGGTGTTTCTCTCTGTCTCTGCCTCTCTCCCTTCCCGCCTCTCTAAAAATGATGACTAAAATCTTTAAAAAAAAATTGGTTTTTAATCCTCACCCAAGGATCTAGTTGCTGATTTGAGAGAGGCACATTGATGTGAAAAACATCGATTGGTTACCGCCCCTACCCCTGCGCCCACCCCGACTAGGAATCAAACCAGCAGCCCTGGCAAGTGCCCTGACTGGGGGTGGAACCCACAGCTACTTGGCGTGTGGGACCAACCAGCGGCGCCACTCGGCCTGGAACTTAGGGCTTTTTAAAAGTAAAACCAAGTGGAAATGCAATCAGCTCACCTGAAAAACCCCTCGTAACAGACGCACTCCCGTACACAAGGAATGCTTAACCCACTAGTTGCTAAAAGGCTTCAATCCTTGATGCAGTCTGTATTAAATGGATATGTGCATACAAATAATTAGATTTACTTAGATTTACTTGTAAAGTCTAAACTTAAAAATTCATACTTCCAATTCATATACGTAGAAGCAGAGCAAACATCTGGGTGATTTAATTCTCTGGAACTTCCAGTTTGCTGGCTGCTAACAAATGAAGTAACCTAATTGCAGGGTCCTATAAGAACAAATGCACATTAATGTAACCATGGTCCCCAGGGGCTGAGAGGACAGGGCTACCAGGTGCAAAGGGGCTTCTTTAAATGTGACATGAATCTAGGCATCACCACTATTAGGTTATAAATTCCATGGCTAGAACTTAACCACAACAGGGAAAAGATTGGAGCTATTATTTTAAAACACAAATGAAAAATACAGTATCAATCTTAAAATACAAACATTAGCAAATTTACTCCACACATGGAACATAGGCACTCTTTTTACTTTAATACAAAAATTTAAGCAACTACCCCAAAATATCACCTCTTCTATAGCTTTTCATTTCTCAGTAAGATCTTTGACAAAGTTCACGTATCGTAAGTAAATACACAGGACTGTATTCTATGTCTATTGCTCTTTGGCACATTTGTCAAATTGAAGAATCTCAAAAGGCAAGAAAAGTTCTAATGACCATTCTGCACATTGTTTTAATCATCTTTACATCAAAATATAAGGCCACAAAGAGGCAAGCTGAAATGTTAAGATACGTGGAATAGTTTTAATAAAGAGTTTTACATACAGTACCTTACATATAGAACAGTGTGTTTGTAAATTTAAACTTAAATAATATCTGAATGTACAGTGGCATGTATTCTTATCAAAGATAAACTCGTATTTACTGTATATCAGTTCTAAGGTGCATTTATACAGACTGCTAGAACTGATACACAGACGAGGCATAAAATATTCAAGTGGTCTATGCCATCAAACACCTTCCCATAAGTCTTTTTTCCCCTTTTTAAAAGAGTTTCAAAACCTGTACATACATTATTTTAAAAAACAGTCTGTTCAAAGTTAACATTTTATGTTAACCACCAACTCTTTAGTCTATAGTAACAAAACTAGATATGTGTAGGTATAAATACGTGCAGGCTACGTACATATGCACGCTGCGTGTCGCTTCCAGACACGCGCCCGTGCGCCCGCACGCCGCCCGAGGGGCCCTGAGCACGGCCCGGAGCCCGACGGAGGCAGGGCCGGGCTCAGAGGCCAGCAAGAGCTAACGCAGCAACTTCGTTGCCTTTGGTTTCAGAAACGTGTCCATTTGTGATCAAAGCTAAACGTTTTGAGTGTGCCTGTATTTTTTAAAAATAGAGATTCATCTTCAGAAATGACGCTTTTCCAGTATCCCACTACCAGCAGTTCACGAGTCCACCGCCACAGACCGTTTTGACAGTTCTGCCCCTCCTCACCCCAGCTGTTTTCCAAAGGCAAACCCCAGGCTACTCAGGGTCAAGGGCACGGTGAGGCCCACAGCTGAGACCTGATAAGGCGCAGAGGGGAGTGAGCGCCCCGCAACCCGACCCTCCTCCCGTCACCCCGGCCTCACCGGCCGTGGCCCTTCTGCAGCCCACTTTGCTTTCGGGGAGCTTCATGCCCACGCCAAATTCCAATTACCTGGTGAATATAGTCATAGTGAAGTAGGAATTCCAAGCCGGTTCCCCAAGGAGGGACGCCGCTGTTGGCAGCTTTCCGACCCGCCTCCTAGAAACAGCTCATGATCCTGTGGTTTAAAGCCCAAGTTTCCGTGCAGCCACACCGGCTGCGGAGGACGGTCCTGATGGCAACCCGCAGACCTCCCCACGTGTAGGTTTCCTCTACAATTTTGTGTTTGGCCAAACGCGGGTGAATAAATGAGGGTCTTCCTACTTAACTACATAAATACACCACATTTCTTTCTGCAGGTGTCTCAAGCTTCATGGAATCAACTACTCAGAACTCCTGCCCGCTGACTCCCCCGAGCACAGATCACGCTCGCCTTTCACTCATCCTTGGCATATAACACAGTGTCATCTGTAACTTGCGCGTAAGTTTTTTTTCTCTTAAGCTTCTTTGATAAAGTTGTTCTTCACTTTCCTTTCCAAGGAAAGTGTCACCGTAAGTGACCAAACACCACCACCCTTGGGAACAGCCGCCCGGTGGGCGCGTGGGTCACAGAAGCTGCCCGGCTGCAGAGCCACGCCCTCCCCGCGGGCCCTGCCGTCACACGGAGCAGAGGGTGGCTATCTGCTGCACTTTGCCCATGTCCACGAGCAGCTGCTTGATGTGGCGTTTCAGCTGGGGCAGTCTGGTGAGAGGGTCAGGGGGCTCCAGCTCCCCGGTGAAGTCAAGCCAGCTCTCCAGAACTGAAAGAGAGAAACACCAGTGTGAACAGGAGTCGCAGGCGGCCGTGTCAGAGGCGGAGAGTGATGGCGGAGACTGCCGTCCTGTTTTCTAGACGGCCAACATGTCCAGCCACCCGCTTCCTTCCCACCTTATCCCACAGGGCTCTGGCACCTCTTGGCGACCTTCATCTACTCTTGTTTTAGATAATTTTCCCCTTCAGAAACATTTAGGTTAACTTCATTCTGAATGTCTCCTTTTACTCTCTTCTGGAACAACAGGGTGCCCTGGGCCTGCCCCAGCTTTCTAACTGAGGCTTAAACTGTTGCTACTTCATTTGAAGTGAAACACAGCTAACAACCATTCTTATTTTAAATCCAGAAGCTCATTTTTAACAAAGGAGAGGAGATGGCAACTTCCTGGTGTCCTTTTCAATCGTCTATTAGCATTACTTTTTAAAAACATGCAAGCATATTACAAGTCTGGGCAGAATGCAATTAATTTGCATTCTACCGTTTTTTATTAAAAGGGGATAGTTGTCAAGTTGCATTTTTTCTTTACAAATCTACTCAAAGCATTCCGTTAATTCTACAGTTAGCTTATAACTAAATGGGAGATGCTTCTGACACGAGTTTCCATCTCCTCTTTCCTCCGGGAGAAACAAAGTAGTCGAGCGCTTAGTACAGAAGGATCACATCCTTCTGCAAGTGAAAAAAGAGGGGGTGCCACGCATGAGACGTGAAGAACAAGGAGCCGGGAAGCACAGGAAGAACGCAGGGTGAGGAACCGGGCCATGGAAAGTGCCCTTCCTCCTCACCTACAGAGTGGGGGCACTCGTTCCTGTCTACTCCTCAGGGCTCTGGTGTGGCCCAGGGAAAAATACACGCGTCTTTAAAAACCTCTGAACATTTGTACGCAAACTTACAGTTGACCTGCTTAACCTTGTAGGAGTTTTTTGTTATAGTTAATTTCACCTAACAAATGGGACCAGTGTGAAAACAAAACTTCAAAATGTTTTCCCCCAGATTTCAAAAACACTTGAAGTCCTTATGCAGACTTCCAAAGAAAACAGTTCAACAAACAAAAATATCCCGTACGTGCTCTATACCGAGCCTGGCAGACAGGCAATATTTCATACCTATTCACCTTGAAAAGGAAAAAAAACTAAGGTTACCCAGTCGGGCTGCCCCAGCGCCGTGTGTGAGCACAACTCCAGGTGGGGGCCACTGCAGTTCCCACCCCACGACTGAAGAAGCCTCAGGTGGCTTCCTGACAACAACGAACACAGTGACAAAGCCCAGCAACTGCACTTTGGTTCCTGCCCAATTACCGTCCACTTCTTTCTCTATCAGGTCCATCCTGCTGGTGACTTCGTTCTGCACGTTCTCTATGTGCGCGAGGAGGTTGAGCTGCCACTGCAGATGCGTGTCCCCTGCGTCTTCGGGCCCCTTTCTATCATTACAAACAAATCCGGCGCTCTTCTCAGCAGGGCTCTTCTCCAAGAAGCCATCGGGCAAAACAAAGAGTTGGATGAAATGCACGTCATGAAGAAATCTCACCACCCGCAAAGATCAGTGAAATCGAATCAATCTCCCAGAATATTTTCAAAGGACGTTTAGCCCATAATCAAATTACACCTGACGGTCCGTAAGAGCAAACATGTCTGCGGTGTCTCTCCGCAGGCTCACAGGCTACAATGTGCCAGATAGCGAAGTCACTAGCGATATAGTCTGCAGTTAGGATGCCCCGCTAGTTCAGACTGACCCCTTGCTCAGTTACCTAAGCTGGTGACACATGCAGATGATAGGGGAAATGATAAGGCAAATGATAGGGGAAAAAAAAAAAATCAAAGAAGTTGGCAAAGACCAGTATAAAGTGCAATTAGCTACAGACTGGACTTCACTGATACAGTTAAACCAGGGAGGCAAGAATAAGACAAAAATCTCCTTAAAAATGCACGAAGTGCAAGCTGACTAATATGCACACGCCAAATCTGAACTCAGAAATAACCCATTTCATAAAAGGGATGTTAACTTGACAACATAACTTACCACAAGTTTTATGAAATACAAGCTTCCTAAATTCAGTCAAATACTTATTCATAGTGATTACTTGATAGAGCCAGAATAATAAAGCACTACCTTTAAAGTAGCATTTCTAATTGAAACTCAATTTTTAAAAATGAGGGCACAACATCTCTAAGACAATCCCAGTGAATAGGAAGTAAGTGTATAAATACTCATTATACACAGAGCTCTAAGAATTCAATCTATTGCATAACGGGATTGATATGTATACACAAATATGTTAATATCTTTTAAAAAGGATCAAAGTGCCCCCTTCTATCTAAAATACATAAAAAAGAAAGGCACATTATATTAAAATATACACACACCCATATGCATGTTCATGTTCTCAGAGACATTACCATTTGGAATAAAATGCAGCACATGTTTTTGCGGGTATCTAGGTGTGCTTATAAAATGGAAACTTTTGTTAGCATTCACTGAATTACTATAATTCAAACCAGGGAATAATTAAATGTCCAAACTGCCAGTGTTTTCTTACAGAGAAAGCAACACACGTCTTCACCCTGGCAAGGTACGTGTGGCCTTGGAAAGAGAAGTAAGACCCAAAGCTCAGTCCGTGTTGTTCTATCAGATTTTCCTCTGCCGATGGATCCCACTCCCCGAAGACAAATGAAGGAGTTATACCTTTGCGGGCGTTCCGTCTTCTTTCGCCGAGCACAGGAAGCTGCTCTTCTCCCTCGTGTGGAACTCCTGTTCCTCCTCGAAACTGCTCATGTCATCGTCAGAGCTCCCGGGGTCTGCGGGAGGCCTGGGGTCGTGACCCACCCCTGGGGGCTTTTGGTAGCTGTGCTCACTTGTTATGTAGGTTCCTTCCATTCTGAGGGGCACGGGAGGCACTTCCCTATGGTTCTGCACATACTTCTTTTCTTCCAGGTGAACTGTGTCTTGTGCTGTTACTTTCTTCTCTGCCCCAGCAATGATCTGATCTTGGTCTTTTCGCTTCCCAGAACAGGCCCAGAGATGAAGGTCAGGGTGGTGTTTGTTCCTTAAAACGAAGTTGGAGAAACAGCAATTCAAAAAAGAAAAATCTAGGAACAAGTTCAGTTCTGCAAGTTCGCGACGTAAAATGCTGCAGTGAACCCCTGGCTCTGCGGGCTGCTTGCACACGGAGTGCCGGCCTCAGGCCCACCTTGAGGCCCACCTTGAGGCCCACCTCTGGAGTGAAGGCCCAGCCCACCAGCAGGGGCCCGGGTGAGGAGGAGGTCAGAGGCTCAAGGCAAAAGCAAAGATAGTCTTTAGGTTAACTTGTCCCAGAATCTCACCCAAAATTTTAATTCTCACAATTTTATAGAACTAGTACTCGGAGGGAAAAGCAGTAATGCGTTTAATTCTGTTGATATTTTTCATCATTTGATGTATGCACTTCTTTTCCTCCTAAATTTTCACTTATTTTGTAATTGTACCACATGAAAAACTTTTAAATGAGCATATTTTAAAATCTTTATGCAATCAAAAAGGTTACTTCTGACAAAAATTTCTGACAACAAATATGTACAAAGTAAAAAGCTCCCTGCCATGGCAATTATAAATACCTAAGTATGAGCTTCCAGACTTTTCTACATACAAAATTCTTCTAAAAATAGTTTAGTACACCCTTTTCTTTTTACACAAACGCAGTTTCATACAGTCTGAGTGTTTTGTACGTGACGTGTGGACATCTTGCCGTGTCAGTACATCAGATTTCCTTCCTGCAGTGTAGCTGCCGCCTAGCCACCCCGCCGGCCCCCAGCAGCCGGCGCCTCTGCGCACAGCGGGAGTGAGTCGGAAACTCTCTGACACGGGACTGCGTCCTGCACACACGGGCTGAATTGGCCAGGGGCCCCGCCAAGCCGGCTCCTCCCGGTGCGCACCAAGGCCCGCACCTGCGAGACTAGGTTTGCTGAGCTGGACCGTGTGGGGAATAGGCAGGGAGGGAAGGCAGTAAAGGGCGGACGGCACCGTCCTGGAAGGACTGTGTCTGCGGAGGAGCTTCTGCTTTGCCCACTGGGCCCCGGGAAGACACCGTGGCATCTCTGTCTGGAGAGACAAAAGCTCCTTCTGCCTTTTGCTAAGATCGCAGTGGCCACAGCAGGACTGAAAGAGGACAAGGCAGAGGCCGCAGAGGGTGAGTGGGGGGGCACCTGCCCCGGGAAGGAGCTGAGACCGGCCAGCATGCACCCCGCACCCCGGAGGGGCTAAGGGACAGGAGCACCTCAGGCACCGGGTCCGCGTGGGGCACTGGACACAGGGCCGAGCAAGAGAGCCCATGTCAGGAAGATCTTGTGAAAACCAGCAATTCATCCTCTTCTAACATAAATACGTAAATATGTAGGGTTTTTATAACTATGAATTCCACTCCAGGTCCTGGAAGACCTGAAAACAAGGACATCGGGGACTTTCTGATACGTTGTTCAGGGAGGTAAACGTGCGTTTATGGGAAAATTGTCTAGGATGGCTAAAATGCATTTGGTGTATAGCAGAGGGATGGATGACATGATCCATCAGCAGCCTTCAACGTCAGTCGTAGGTAACTGACTCCATTTCATCTTGACAGGACTCCAGCAGCAGGACACAAAACCCAGGGTTCCTGCCACAGGTGCTGGTGACTTCTTGCACGCGTGAGTGCCTGAAGTCCAGAGACTAGCATTTGCTCAAATACCAGGTGCCACCTCTACCTTCAACCTTGCTTACTGGCCATCCAAAAATTAACCTTTCCCTTTTTACCTTAAAATGCATGCAAATAACTACTCTGCCTTCCCAACTGCTAACCTGCACCCTCAAAAGGCCCGGCGACCTAGCGTGCGTGACAGTTAGGATGAAAGCGACCCCCCGGGTCAGCCCGGCTTACCTGAGTATGCCGATCTTCAACTGTAAGCCGTGCAGGACTTCGGTGACACCGTAGACATCGGCAAGCAGGTGGTGTGTGGAAACTATCTTTTTGGCATTTAGATGAGAATAGTTCTCTTTTAAAAATGATAGTCCGCACATTCTCCCATTATTCAGCCAGTCCTTATCATAGCGGTATTTTGCGCTCCACCTCTGACCTACGGAGGAAGTGGACATTCAAGTCCCATTGGGTCCCACTTACCCAGGGTGCCCTGCCGTGAAGACAAACTCCATAGGAGGGCAGGCAGCGCGGGGAGGTGCCGGCACGGGGAGGGGACTCCCTGCCCGCCGAGGAGTGTCAGCGGGCATGACACCCCAGGGAGGGGTGTCAGCGGCAGATGACACCTGCCAAGGAAACCTTGAGTCGCTGCTTTCCATTTTGAGGCATCTGTCATCTACCCTCCAAAATGGCTGAGACAGAAGCTGGACACTGGACGGGGACAGCTGCTCCCCTCACTAGCCTGTGTTTTGAACTGGATGACAGAGTTCAGGATGACTGCCAAGGGGACCTCCCGCACGGCTGAGCTCTCACAGGACCCTGCATCCCTGGAGCTTTGGGGTCAGTAGCAATTATACCCTAGTATGATTAGTTGTCTGTCCGTCCGTGTGTCTGTGGGCCCTACTGCACTGTAAGAGAGTGGAGGTGTCACTGGAATAAACCACCTTACCTGCTACCAGGTGTAACAGAAGGCATCAATAAATGCCGATGAACAAACGCCTACGTTCACATAGATCTGAGTAATTCCCCTGCTTCCTAACGTCACTTCATTTTTTTATCCTCATCCAAGGGCATGCTGGGTTTTTGTTGTTATCGTTTTTTGTTTTTTTTTGTATCGAGAGGAAGGGAGGGAGAGAGAGGGAGACAAACCTTGATCGGTTGCTTCCTATACACACCCCAACCAGAGACTAAACCGTGACCTAGCTATGTGTCCTGACCAGGGATTGAACCAGCAGCCTTTCACTTTGCAGGACAGACTACGTCAGTGTTTTGTGTGGTAGACGTGAGAACAACTCGTTAGCCTCTGCTTGAAATACCTAGTTATTTTCTGCCTCAGAAGCTGAAAGTGCCCCCATGTACTGAACACTGCTACTCTGACAGCCTCTAACGGGGGCGGCTGAGCAGAAGCGGGGAGCCCCAAGGAGCAGGTTTCCATCCGGCCCTGCCACGTCTGCTGCTCCCCTGTGCACAAGATACTCAACTACCTGCACCCTCGCCGCCTCCTCCGGGAAACGCAGGCCCGTGCGTGATCATCCAAGATCCTGTCTGTGCTGCAACTCGCAGCCACTACGGGGCTAACTCTCCCCCAGGAAAAGGCCTTCACTTAACTCTGTCCTCCCAGTAAGGTAGAAGTTATTAATAGGAAAGAGGACACTGTAACAGCGGTCAACGTCAACAGTGCGACGGGCCAGGGCGGGGGGCCTTACCGGGCGGGTC
Organism: Noctilio leporinus; assembly: GCA_004026585.1. Classification (NCBI taxonomy): domain Eukaryota; kingdom Metazoa; phylum Chordata; class Mammalia; order Chiroptera; family Noctilionidae; genus Noctilio; species Noctilio leporinus. The sequence continues at coordinate 34,888 of PVIW01008702.1, read as the reverse complement.
TCGGCAGACGTAGCAGGTGTACTGCTCCGGGATGCTCTCCTCCAGCAGCCCCAGGCACACGCTGTGCTGCCAGCACAGGCACTCGTCACACTGCGGAGACAGGAGCCCACGTCACGCTGGCCCGGGCGCGCCCTCCCTCTCACTCACCAACACGGACCAAGAGACGAGCGGGGACGAACTTTATTTTTGAAACAGTCAACTATCTGGGAGCTTCCTCCTGTCGCACCTACTAAAATTGCTTTGATAAATGACCTGACTCCCCCCCAAAAAATCATGAAACTATTTCTCTCATCTATTTCCCACTGATTGTTCAGGCATTTATAAATTTAAAACTCCTAAAAACAGCTTAGTAAAGTTTGCAGAATTCTTTTGTAAAAAGGCAAGCTCGTGGCAGCACCTATAACGCAATCCCTCAAATCTGTAGTTGCCTTACTTGAGAAAGCTAATAAAAAGGGGAGAAAAAACGATGACTGTTTTTTCATCCCCGTCACTAACATCTCCAAATCTTCCAAATGCTGTCACACGCTATGTATCGGACTTCCCTTTCTGTAAATACTCCTTCTACGTGGGGAGGCTGTTTGTGATGGTTAACGTGGATTTCCTTGTTTCCACAGCTGCCTGCTGACGGGCAACTAGTCAACCACAACAACGCGGTCCCGACCAGTAAGAGAACGCGGTCCTGACCAGTAAGAGAAGGGCTCTGGTCTACCCGTCAGTGGGGACGCCTGCCCATCTCAGTGGCCCTGGACATGACCTTCAGCTTGACCGCCTCAAACTAAACATCGTAACAAAGGGAGCGTGCCCGTTGAATAAGAAGAGTCTACTCCTTTGATGACGAGATTTCCCAGGCCTGACCACCGGCATCCTAAGCGCTGCAGTCAGTGAGCAACCTCCACCTTCGACAGGACAGTGAGTCACTAAACAACTGAGGCCGGTGCCCTCCCTCAGGACCTGGCATCATGTGCCGCAGGAAGGGCGCTGACCTGGATCATGAAGCCGTTCTCCTCGTCCATTTCACAAATGCATCGCACGATTTCATTGAGAGCGTCATCTTCATCCTGAGATTCCTCAAAATTGGTTGAATCGAAGTCCTGATTGTACTCATCCCCACTTAGAAGTAAACTCTCTGTGGAAGAATCATCTAGGAATTCCACATCTGTTAGGTCTAGAATACACATAAAAGTATAGTCAGCATATTTTTCCATTTTTATGGGAAGTTGATTATAAGCTATTACATAGTTAGCAACCGCGGGCACAAAAACAGGAATATTATTTATCTCTGGAAAGAGAAACAAATGATTTCTAAAGTTTAGGTAACTACCATTGCTTTACATCTTAACATATATGTCTTTACAGGTGACTTGGGACGTATCCCCTAGTTTTGGAGTTTATAGAGGTTATAGTTTAGGTAAATATTGGGTTGGCCAAAAAGTTCAACTGTTTTTTTTCCACCAGATGGCTCTACCAGTGCTTTGTTGTTAACTTTATTCAAAATAATTTTGTTAAGACTATATTGTGAAAGCTGTCATATCAGCATGCATTTTAAAAACACACCAAAATTGGTGAATTTTTGTGTAGCCATTTTAACACTGAAGACGGAAGAAAATATGCAACATTTTTGGCATATTATGTTTCATTATTTCAAGAAGAGTAAAAACCAACGGAAATGCAAAGGACGATTTATGCAGTGTATGGAGAAGGCGCTGTGACTGATCGAACGTGTCAAAAGAGGTCTGCGGAGTTTTGTGCTGGGGGTTCCTCTCTGGGCGGCTGGGAAGGCCAGTTGGAGCTGACGGTGATCAAATGGAGACGTCAATTAAGAACAATCAACGATGCGCTACCACTCGGGAGAGAGCCAACACGCTCACCATATCCAAGGCGATGAAGGTGATGGTGAAAGTGAAAAACATATCTTATTCTACAGAAAAGGCCATCCAGGCTTACTGGCCATCCCAATGATAATAACTTAAGCTTGCAGAGGTTCCAGGTGCTCCCCCAGACGTTACCCCTTCCGTTCCCCACGGGTGGAGGGCACAGGTTTCACGATCTGCTCTGTGCCAGCCCTTCAGAGAGGTAGCGTAGCTCACTCACCTACAACCTAGCATAGTATCATCTGCTGAGGCATCGCTGCACCTCACGTTCCCCAGGTGTGAAACTCAACACTGTAAACGTGGGGTGCACTCTTGCCCACTGGTGCCGCGCGCCGGTGAGGAGCCAACTGAACCGCAGGCCCGCCTGACTTTAAAGCTCCTGTTCTTCACGGTTTCACTGGTATTTCTTAAACTGGGATTACGTGCTTAGAAATGTAAAATGTTTATTTGGAGAATAATCTTTAAAAAATTAGTAAGTATATTCTAGAAATTAAGATTACCTGGAGGAACACCGCTACACACAACTTGACTCAAACACCAGGTTTCAGGTTTGTATTTATAAATGGGCAAGGACGGGAAGGGGGCATGACTTTTTCCTGATCCTCCTCCTTCCATGTTTTTTTAATCAGAAATCTCGGAAGAGCTGTGTGCCTATTGTAGGGTAAAGGGAAGAACACGCGTTTCTTCACAGCGTGCGAGAGAGGAGTCCGTCCTAGAAGACAGCGGTGGTAGCAGCGCAAAAGAAAACGTAACCTAGCACCTGTCCTGGGGTGCTTGACGGGAAGACAGGAAGAGAGCCCCTTCCCTCGCTCCTTCCTCCTCTGCCGGGGCGCCCACGAGCTGTGAAGTTCCGGGTCTGCACCCCGGGCAGGAAAACCTGAGTTCACCGCAGGCTCCCATCACCCCGGAGGCGGCTCTCTGCGCACAAAAGAGCGCCCAGCACCTGACTGTGCTCAAGTCATGGCCCTGACAACACGCCCGGACCCTGGCTGCAAACACATCCGTGATCGAGATTTCAAAGTCCACTTTCAGTACTAAGATCGGTATTTGGATAAAAAGCATTATCTTTGGAGCTAAGATCAACCCTTGTTTGAGTTTTAACTCGAACACTAACTGGCCCCAAAAGTTACTGAACTTACAGTCTGCTGCTTGTTGATCTATGCAATGTGGGTCAGAATATCTACTTTATAAATTGGTAATGAATATGAAAATATATGCAAAAACACCTATGGGAAAACCAGACTATGGCAGAAACCAATAATCTCTTCCTACCATCTGTCCTACAACTAAGTACCAAGCCAATATAAAGTATTTATATAAAGTAAAAAAGTATTTATATAAAGTAAAAAGCCAATTTTACTTTATATAAATTACAAAGTAACTTAAGCCCTGGCTGGTATGGCTTAGTGGATTGGTGCCAACCTTCAAATCCAAAGGTCACTGGTTCGATTCCCATCCAGGGCACATAACCAGGCTGCAAACAAGGTCACCAGCCAGGTTCCCAGCTGGAGGCAGGTGAAAGGCAACCATACATTGATGTTTCTCTCCCTTTCTTCCTCCCTTTCTGCCCTTCTCTCTAAAAATAATGAGTAAAATTTTCAAAAAAAAAGAAGAAAAAGTACCTCAAAATTCTGATGCTGACATTTTCATATTAATTTTTTTAAAAGACTTATTATTTCCAGGGAGAGGGTGAAGGGAGAAAGGCAAAGAGGGAAAGAAACATCAATGTATAGTTGTCTTTCACCTGCCTCCAGCTACGGACCTGGCTGGAGACCTGGCTTGCAACCTGGTCATGTGCCCTGGCTGGGAATCGAACCACTGACCTTTGGGTTCTTAGAACAGCATTCTATCCACTGAGCCACCAGCCAGGGCTTCCAAATTAATTTATAAAATAACTTTTCAAATTATGTGACCTGCCCTCAGGTAGGCCCTCAATAAAGTAGGATTTAACCTCAGTTCTACATTTAAGAAGCTTAAGATTTGTTTGAAGCATTACATAGTTACACATACTTTCACCACTAAGGTCAACTGACAAAATTGCCCTTGGATACTGATACGTTGTATTTTTCTCCGTAAACATGCTTCGCAGAGCCAGAGAACTTCCAGAAGATCGAGTTTGTGGAGAACAGCACCTTTCCAAAAATTCTAAGGAGCTGTCTTCATAGTCTGAATAGTCTGCAACATAAGACACATAAAGAAACATTAATCAAGTGTAAGGTAATCAGGAAGAGTGACTCTAAACAGAGGCAAAGTCCTATTCTAGGATACGGAAAATAATCACGCCACCACTTTCTCATCATCTGTGGGCAGCTGGCTGACTGTGCGTCTCATCAGCTGCATTCGGCAGGACACCTGAGATGGTGGGGACAGCACACGGGCAGCAGAGGCCATGGCACCGGCGCTGACTGGCACCATTAGATTCTGGCTGAGCAGTCCAGAGCGAGCGTGACTATGCTAGGCTGCAGCATGGCACAGGGGACTGAATGCTGCACATGGAATTCAGGTTGCTATGGCTAACCTTCCATCGGGAGGTTATCCTGGATTGTCTGGGTGGCCCAGGGCAATCCCAAGAGTCCTGAAGTGCAAGATGGGGGCATAAGCATCAGTGTCGGAGTGACATGAAGTGAGGAGGGCTTGAGGGACCATTGTTGGCTTTAAAGACAGCAGGGGACCCAGCCAAGACATGCAGCAGCCTGGAGAGGCTAGACACAGCGCAATGGATTCTGCCCTAGAGCCACCGGAAAGGAACGTAGCCCAACAGATAGCCTGGCTTGGGCCCAGAGAGACCTATGTTAAGCTGCTGAGGGGCAGGACTTTAAGCTAACAAATGTGTGTTGTTTAGATCAGCGATGTGTAGTAGTTTGCAACAACAGCAACTAACATAGTGGTCTTTCTCATAACCACTACAGCAGCGCCCACGCGGGTAGGGGCTCTCCACACACCAAGCATGATTCTGAGTGCCTTTAGTGTATTAACTCTTAATCCTGACCACCAAGAAGGGAGCTATAGCTGCTGGAGCTGTCTGACAAATAAAAAGATCAGAGAAGGAAAGACTAAATAAATTGCCCCAAAACACAGCTATTAATGGTACAGCCAACGTTCAAACCCAACTATAGAAGACTTATTCTTAGCCCAAGGTATCAGTGGATTTCAACACTGAAAGTGCACACAAACTGGAAAGCCAGTTAAAACAGATTCCTGGCCTCATTACCCCACCCCCATAGGTCGGGAGTGGGGGGTCCTCTCCCCACCAAGGTCAAGAGTGGGAGCTTCTCAGAGGACCTGATGCGGTCAGACTACAGGGCGACCTCTGAGCAGGCTGTGCCATGCTGCCTCCACCTCACAGTAGCTGCTCAGGTCACCTGACACCATTATTCGGGCACAGACGTGGGAAGGTCCTATATTAAGTACTTTACAACAATTATCTTACAGAATCTTAACCATAAGTCTATGAAACAGAAACTGAGTAGATTTTATCATTACCACTTCAGAAGTGAGAAAGCCGAGGTTACAGAATCTAAACCACATGTCCAAGGTCGCCCGGCTGTTAAGTGCTACCACAGGACGTGACCTCAGAGGCTCAGCTCCCAACGGTGCTGTGGTCAGTACGTGCCCACCAAGCTTCTTTCTACACGTTTACGTTCATCATTCCTGTCTTCTCTGTCCCTATGTTTAGGTTTGCCTCTTAAAAATGACCTAACTGGATTTTAAAAAACCTATTACAATAATGTATCTCATATAATCATCATAACTGATCTATTTATGTTTTTTTTCAAATGTCTATTTTGTAATTTACACTTTCCTTTTTTCCATTTTTCTCTTACTGTCTTTTTTTCATTACAACTCCCCCTGCCCCCGGAAATTATACCCTATGTTTCTATTCTTTCAGTGTTTATTTTAGAGATTCTAAAATGCAGATTTGACTTCTATAGCAATAAATTTACTCTTCTAAAACAGTAAAAAAAAAAAAAAAAAGTATGCACAGCTCAATTTATAAGCTACTGTTACTGTTATGTAGTTGTATTTTCTACCATTTGTTTCTGTCTCCTCCACACAAGACTTTAGATGCACCCACAGATTTATATTCTTTACTCATCATTTCTTCTGGCATCTCCACCTTCCTTCGTCCTCGTGTTCCTTCTGCCTTCAAGTACAGGAGCAGAATGCCCTTCAGAGATAGGTTAGCCAACAGGCTATCACTTCACATCCCCAAGTTTATCTGAAAGCTGGTTCACAGCACCAGCTAAATTCTAAATTGGGAAAACTCCCTTCAGTCTGCTGAAGGGTGCTTGGTCAGATCATCCAGTCCACGGTAAGGCTGGGAAAGAATCTCCAATCATTGCAAAGATTAATTGACAGACTGCTTAATTTATAAACCTAGTAAAACATAAACTCGTATTTTCAGAACTAGCCAGACAATGGAAAGCTACAGGAACTTCTCGTTCTCATCAATGTGGCGACCTGGCCCTACACCTCCACTCTGGCAAAAGATGAGAGGAAAGTTTAAAGAACCTCAGACTTTTTTTAAAAAGAGGAACCACCATTTTAACATATTTACCATGCTGCTTAGATTTCTTTTTCTTCTTCTTCTTCTTCTTTTGTTTTGGTTTGTAGTGATCTTTGTCTCTCTTCTCCTTTTTTTCTTTATCCTTTTCTTTCCTCTTACCTAAGTGACAAAAATAAGTTAAGTTAGTAATCATGGTGGATCCTGAGCCGTTCCTTTGTGTTTAACCTAAAAGCAGCATTTACGTTTTAATCAGCTATTCCAGTCACCTGCCCAGAGTGGATGGGTTCAATTAAACTGTTCCTGTCATGAGTCTGGAACTCCTGCTTAGCTTATTGGACTATAAGAGGGGATCTTCATTAGCAGTGTTGAGAAATGCCAACTCCTGACACCTTAAAGTTAACACAGACAGCAGTTAAAATCTTTAAATGAGTAATATAACTCAGCTTGCTGATATGGCAAGAAATAAGCTCCACAATTTAAGACCTGTCTGAGGAGACTCAGCATTTCCACATATAATTTAATAAAAATGTATCAGAGGATTAAAAAAAAAACAACACTTTTTTCTTTGGAAAAATAAATTAAAACAACCCATAAGTAATTCAGTCTTTCAATATTTGTCCAGTGTGTACAAGAGTGGAGACTAAAAACACAAAGAAAAATTTCATTAAACTTATTTTTCCAAAATTTTAGAATATTCCTATTTCCCCATCATTATGTACTTTAAAGAAAATAAATGGATGTTAAAGCAGTATCCTTGAATATTTCATTTCAAATTAATCCATCACATGTATTCAACTATTCTTCCAACTCAGAATAGCTTAGCCTACAATTTACCACCCATATTTAATCAATTCTCAAATGACCCGAGCCCCAGTTAATTTGTAGAATATTTAGGACTATAATCTATTATTTCAAAATTTTTAGGGATTATAGCACAGAAGCTAGAAAAAATAGCAGAAAACTCAATAATGTTTTTATACATTATTAAGTTAAAGGTGAGAGTCTGAAAAAAAAGGACTATTTTAATTTATCATCCGTTCTCAGTCTCAACAGTATTAAATGGCAGCTTATTTTTAAATAGCCATCATTTTAAAGACATTTAAAAACACCCAGCTCTCAGAGAAAGCCACTGACAAAAATATAAATGACGCTGTCAGATGCGCATGACAAAATCCACCCATCTGGGGAGGGCTCACACCTCCAGGGGCTCCCAAGGCAATAAGGGGCACACCAAGCCCTCCCCCAGCCAAACCATCTACCGCCTTTGCTTAAAGATTACTTTCAGTTCATACCAAATGCTGTTGAGCTTTTTTCTTCCAATTTCACTTTTTTTTCTGTTTTCGATATTCCTGCAGATTTAGGGAGGAAATATGTAAGTTTAGTCACAGAGAGTTGAAAGTATGGAACAATGTTTTACAACTGATCACAAAGCTCTACAGAACCCCCCCCCCCATCAAAGTCTCCATTATGTTGTAGCCTGAATTAGGAACAAAGATGTGTGACTTCAGACTTCAAAAAGCTGATACATTAGGAAGATTTTCGTTCTTCCCAACTGCCAGAGTAAGCCCCACCACACACTGGCTGCGTAACCCTGAGAAAGTCATCCATCTCTGAGCTTTGGCTTCCTTGTCTGCCACTCAGGGAGCAGAACATCCCCCTTGTGTTGTTACCAGGACTGTACGTGTCCAAGTCTGTAAAATGTTTAGACCAGTGTCTGATAAATAGTAAGCGCCTTTTCCACTTTCTCGGTGTAGTAATTTGAGACTACATCATCTGTCAAATGAACATGAGTCTAAACATAAAATGAAACGTTAAGCTAAGTACACGAGGCCGCACTAAAGACCCACTGAGGCACTGCAGCCGCTGGCAACCCAGAAGATGCAGACATGCACCCAGGTGGGACATCAGCTTCTGTGACAGTTACAACATAAAAGCCATTCAGGTCATCCAAATAAAATATGAAACTTCATACATATTACAGCATACTGGTTTTAACAACCTGTAAACAATTTTTGAATTTTGAACTCTGTTGACTAAAACAAACTTGCACCTTTGAATGCTATCATGAATGTGGTGCCACATAATGATAAAAGCCAAACTAGACTTATTTTACCAATTATTTTTGGTATTATCTAAATGTAAAATAGAAAGGCTTATTTACATAAACATATTCAACTTTAATGGTATTTACATATTACTATTTAATTGTTCAAAATACATTTTCAAATTGACAGTGCACCTCAATAATTACGTAGCTGACACAGATACACTTAACAAAGCTTCCCCGCTCAGCCACTCCCATTACTAATACCTCACTTGTGCCCAGGGTTACTATAAGAAAAAATACTATAAAACATTTAAAGTACTACTTCAGCCCCTAAGTTATGCTCTAATATCACCATTTATGAGTTCTTTGATTCTTAAGGCATTTCAATACAGTATCAAAAACTTAGCACTTTATCATCTGCAAATATTTTATGTAACTTAAACACAAAAATACCAAAATACCACTCAACTTAGATCAAGTTATTGAGTTCTAATAATTAAGCTTCATATTATTAAGAATATTGATCATCTCCACGACAAAAAGAGGACATCCGAGCAAAGAGAAATACAATGAAACTTCCTTATCGAGACGGTTGAACAAATGTATGACTTCCTTGTACTTATTACTATTTACTGACTACTAATAACTGCACCATGAAAATTCCACAATTCTGATGTGATCTGCTTAAAGATGAGAGGGTACTCACAGTGCAAGCCATGAGAACTGGGCTTTCAAACCCGCCCCTCCCGCCAATGCAGATACACTGGAAGCTGCACTTCTCTGTGACCAGCACCTGCAGGCCCCTAATTCTCTGCAGCACAGCTCTCGGGGGGAGGGACCACCGGGCTGGTTCCAATGAAGGGAAGGGCCTGGCAGGCTCCTCTAGGGCCTGGACTGGTGGGATCCCTCTGGCACGGGAAGACACACACAGGGATGGAGAACCACTGGCAGACCCAGGTCGTGGCAGAACAGTTTCATACCATCACTGCCAGAGGGCTTTCTGTACCAGACTCAGTCTTCCCAAACCTGTTTACTTCTTGATCAAGTTTCAAAAGTAAAATTGGAGGACTGACTGACACAGGGTTGTCAACATTTTATACAAAAAAGAACCTTAAAATGAATATTCACATACACAACAATGGTGGGACTTTATAATATAAACACTCAGGCCCAAATACAAAAACAAAATAGGGCTATTCAAGAATTTAACATAAAAATAAATTTTGTTTTATGAGAAATTCACTATATTATCCTTATTTCCTCACAGGGCAGAATTGGGGGACCAAAGTACTAGTCTATAGAAGAGTGATTTTTAAACCAAACTGTGCCAACACAACATTTTCTTTAAAACAGTGGTTACATGACACCCACTACGTAAGGCACGAAAAAGAAGGGATTCAAACACAACAGAGCTCTTCAGGTTAGAGTGAGAGGGGTGAGCTCTGAACCGTGCCTGCTGGCATTCAACTGAAACCCCAGCAACGCAGTGTGTCCCAAACACCCCATTCCTCTGCCGAGACCCCATGGAAACCCCAACCCCCGGCTCTGAACAAGCCAGAGCATTTGGTGAAGAGGTGGAGGAGGTAGGTTACAGAGTCTCTGCTCACAGTCTTGTTCTGCTTGGTATAATTCTGGGGGAAGAAACTGAGAAACACTTTAAGACAAAATGGTTTTTATATAGCTACTTATAAGAGCATTTCCGTCTTGTCACTAGTAATTTTATGTATAAAGGAAATAGATCTTTTCAAATGAACATCTATAAATACTCTCCCCAATGGACACAGAGCATTATAACTAACACATCTTTCATACACTCAGCAAAAAAAACAAACTCAAGATTGGGAAAGAGCTATAGGAGACCTTCATCAGGAGAAATACCTCAAAGAGTTAATGGTAAGTCAGAAATCTTATGGGAAAAAGGAAAAGCAACATTAACTACCCTAGCATAGAAGGGGCTTAGAAAAAGAGTCGAAAGACAGTGCATCAGATGTGGAAAATGACAAGTAATGTTTAATGTTTCAAAACTTACAGGTCTTCAGATATGGGTACTGGTTTTTTAAAAATAAGGCATGGCAATGCTATCCAATCATTATTAATAATATGGAATTGTAGAAAACTATATTTAATATTAATCACATTTTTACTTTGAAATAAGAAATGAGAATGTAAAGGCAGTAATCTAAAAAGTGTAGGTGACCCCTGGCTGGTAGCACAGTGGATAAGGCACCGGCCTGCGAACCCAAAGGTCACAGGTTCAATTCCCCAGCCAGGGCACATAACCAGGTTGCAGACCAGGTCTCCAGTCGGGTCTGTGGCTGGAGGCAGGTGAAACCCAAACATACATGGATGTCTCTCTCCCTCTCTGCCTCTCTCCCTTCCCCTCTTTCTAAACATAATGAAATAAAATCTTAAAAAAATAAATAAATAAATAAAGGTGTATGTGTAATACATGATACCACCAGGAAAAAAAGCAAGCTCTACTTATGATTCACCCAAAGAGCTGATAAAACGATTTCAAAAAAGAAGCCATTAAAAGTAATTATCCTCAATATTCTTAGTTGCAAATCATGTTTTTTCTCCACTTTAATCTAGACTACCTTCATTCATCTAATAATACCAAGTTAGTAATTTACTAGAAAAGCATTTGAAATTAGTACTTGCCTTTGTTTTATATGTACCGTTACCGTACTGTTTAGTTAGGATTAAATTCCAATAAAATTTCTAAAACAATGTAACCTTATAAAGGAAATATAAATTAACATTCTGCTAGCTTAAAAAATCAACCTGATAAAACATCCTTGAAGGGTTTCAGGTTATAATAAATGTCATAAAATCATCCCCAAAATGTGTTGAGCATAGCTGACCTTACATACAAGCCTCTCAAAGTAATGTTACAACAAATGACATTTAAGTTTGAGGTATTCTGCCCCAAAACATGAGTTAAGATACAGGTATATGACTCACTTGAACCTAGTGTCTCTTAAGTATCAAATCCTATTAAAATCCTTAAACCTGAGTACTGCTCCCGTCTACTTTCTGGGCTCAAAACCCAACGCCGTCCCGACTCCACTGAGCTCCAGCGACGCCCGGCGCCTCGGTCAACGGCGAGGGACGCAGGGCACTTCCGGCCAAGATGGCGGCCGGAGCCTGCGGCCTCTTCCGGGAGACTGCGCGCCACGGCGGGCGAATACGGCCACGGCAGCGACTGCGCGTCACGGCGGCAAGTACAGCCACGGGTGGGCGACTGTGCGCCACGGCGGGCGAATACGGCCACGGCAGCGACTGCGCGTCACGGCGGCAAGTACAGCCACGGGTGGGCGACTGTGCGCCACGGCGGGCGAATACGGCCACGGCGGCAACTACGGCCACGGCAGCGACTGTGCGCCACGGCAGCAACTACGGCCACGGCAGCGACTGTGCGCCACGGCAGCAACTACAGCCACGGGTGGGCGACTGTGCGCCACGGCAGCAACTACGGCCACGGCAGCGACTGTGCGCCACGGCAGCAACTACGGCCACGGCAGCGACTGTGCGCCACGGCAGCAACTATAGCCACGGGTGGGCGACTGTGCGCCACGGCGGCGACTGCGGGCCATGGGGGGCCACTTTGCGCCCTGAGCGACAGGGGTGCGGAGGTGCGGGGTGGGGCGGGTGGCCACGCTGGGCAGCCCGGGCCCGGCCCCACCAAGCCCCCGGCGCTAGGCCCCCACACCCGGCCCTAGGCCACAGCGGGTGGCAGCGAGCCGCCCGCCTCTACCCGCGCGGGGGCCCTGGGGAAGCCCGCACTCCCGGCCGGGCGGGGCCGCAGCGACAGCAATTGCGCCTCTGCTGAGCGCTCGCCAGCCCAGCGGCCGGGCCCAGGGGGACAAACCTGCGTCCCCAGCCAACTCGCCCCACCGTGGTGGCGCCCCAAGCCCTTGCCACCCGGCCGCGCAGAGACGGCAGCTCTTCAGGCGGCTGTTAGAAGCGAGCGCAGGCTGGTCCTCGACCTCCACAGGCTGGCCGCCAGCGAGCCGGCAGCGGGGCGCAGGTCACAGCGGCCACCACCGATCTCGGGTCCTCTGCAGCAGCCGGCAGGCGGCCCCGCCAGGAGGCCCCAGCACCGGCCCTCCGAGTGGCGAGCCTCAGCACCAAGCCATGCCCGACAGCACAGGCAGGGGCGGCCGTCCCCACGGCGCCGTGGCGGCGACCCAGGCTCAAGTGCCACAGCAGGGCGCGCACAACCCCACGGGGAGCTGCGGCGCACCGGGCTCAGGACCAGGGCATCTGCACGCTGAACCCCAAGAGCCCCTTACTAAACACACATCCTAATTAAACGCCAAAGGTTGAAGACAAAGCAGCAAGAGAAAGCAGTCAGCTACGTACCAGGGGCTCTAACAGACTGTCCATTGATTTCTCAACAGAAACTCTGCAGGTAGAAGGGACTGGCAAGTATTCAAAGTGATGAAAATGGAGGGCCTACAACCTAGATTCCTCTACCCAGCAAAGCTGTTTTAGAATTGAAGGAAAGATAACAGCTTTCCAAACAAGAAAAAGCTAATGGAGTTCATTTTCACCAAACCAGTATCAGAGGATTTAAGAAAAAAGAAAAAAGAAATAGAAATCATTATATACCTATCAGTGAATATTTAATTGTGAATGGATTAAATGCTCCAATCAAAAGATAATGGGTCGCTGAGTGGGTAAGAAAACAAGACCCAAGTGTCCACTGAAAGAGAAGATACGGTACATACATAAAAAGATAAAATCTTACCACTTGCAATAACGTGAATAGACCTAGAGGGTATTATGCTAAGTAAAATAATTCAGAGAAAGACAAATACTGTATGATTTCACTTATACGTCAAAATCTAGAAAACAAAATAGAAACAAACCCAGAGAACAAAGGGATGGCTGCCAGTGGGGTGAAAAAGGTGAAGGGAAAGAAGCACAAGCTGGCAGTCGCAAGGCGGTCATGGCGCTGCAAAGCACAGCACAGGGTACAGTAACAGCTGCCTGGTGCCAGACGTATAGGGGAATCACTTGTAAGTTACAGAAATGTGTACCCAGCATCCTGAACACCTGAAACTAATAACACACTGTCGAGTATCACCTGTTTTGTTTTTTTAATTTAAAAAATTAAAAAGAGAAAAAGGAAAAGGCAGGGAGAATCAGATTACAGTGACAAAGAAGTATGTCCAGGGCGTATGATGGCAAGTGATGGCACAATAGGACTTTAAATAGAAATCCTATCTCCCATAGACATACAGAAATCTTTCTGAAGAGGAATTACATATTAAAATAATGTGCTATACATCAAAATGTTTACAGCCTAGAAATGCAAGCCTAGCTACTTGTAAAATGAATCTTTTTTTACCTGATGCTGTTGGCGCGCCCCTTCCATCAGTTACTGCTTTGGAAGAAGGGTTTGTAAGCATCTGGGTCTCTTCCTTTTCTGCCCTGGGACACTCATTACGGTAAGAGGGATCTGGGGCTAGCGATGCTGTAACTTCCAGACCACGACTTAAGTCAAGAGGGAGACAGGGTCCCAGCTTCTCATGTGACAAGTGTGCAACATCAGGCACTATACAAAATAAAGAATGTAATAGGATATTAACATAGATAAACTGGCTCAGTTAGTATCTATGTGGATTTCAATGTTATATAAGCTAAACAGTGCCTGGCACAAAGAAGCAATCAATAACTATTGGTAGAAATGAGCGCTTTTAAGTCTGAAAGGTGTAAGATGGAAAAAGAAATTCCTTAATGTTTTAATAGTCTTGGTCTCTTAGTATTTTCTTTCATCTTCTCGTATGTTTGGTTCCATAGGAAATCAATATACATTACCCTGTGGTACTGAAGATGCTTGCTGACTCTGGGAACTGAGGGAGAACACTTTCCCATCAGTGGCTGCAGAGGGAGTAACCTTCTCTACAGACTCGTCAGGCATGGGGAAGGTGGCTAACCGCTGTGATCTTCTTCTCCGCTCGCTACGCTTGAAAGGTCTAGGGGGGTTCACAGGCTGTGGAGGACCTAGAAAAAGATCTTCAATGTTCACGAAGCAGACACATTCTGGGATCATCTTATAATATTTAAGAAAATAAACAGGAAAAATGATTTAAATACTGCCCTCTGATCTTGTAAGGTATCCACAAGGAATGGCATGTTCCAAAAGTAATAGGTAAAAACTGTGCCCTCACTCACAAAGAGTTTTAATCAAAACTTCTAAACTCAAAGCCTACTAGAATAAAAAAAGATAACATGAAACATTAATTTCAGGTAGTTTCCCCACATGACAGACGACAGTTAATTCTCTAATTGCAGATCGTTGTCACTTGCCATTTTTCCTTTGGGAAAATACTCTCTGTGTAGCCAAAGATGAATATATATATACATATAAATATAGTTCCTTTTGCTACATTACAAAATCCAGAAACTCCAAGGAGAAAAAAAGGTGGGGGCACAGGTGATAAAAATCTGACATGCATTGTAGAGTTAGTGCTTCACCTTATTTGCCAAAGTAAAACAAACGTAAATAATTTTATCCCACCCTCAGTCCCCCAAAAGGATTTTTAGAAGCATATGTTTGGGCCTGATTCATTAAAAAAAATTGAACACAACTTTAAGTACCTCTCGTGGGCACATAATCAGGAGTTTAGAAGAGAATGACAGTTTTGTTTTTTAACAACCTGGTGAATCATTTAAGCATCGTCTAGCTATGTAACAGAGTTTGAAAATTCCTTTTTTTTTTTCCTTTTCATCCATTAGTTTTCTTCTGCATGGCACGTAAATGTTTATTTATAACAGGCAGGATGACATAAGGCCAATACAGTCTTATTAATGTAGGTGGAGGAAATAAGTAGCCTAAAGAGATTGATACTTTGGGAACTTAAAAGTAATTTTACAAAAATCAAAATTAAAAAAAACATGGTGATCATTTTAAAGAATGAAAGAAAATTCAACTGCTGCAACATTGTGGTTATCATCCCCAAATACAAAACAATTTCAAAATAAAATACTTAATGTCATATGACATTGCTGTAACTACTGACATTATTTCATGATAAATGCCATGTGGAAACATCTGAGGTTTTTTGTTCCCATCCTTTCTATCCATTTAATAAAAAGAATAAAACCAAAAGTACTAAAAACTAATAAATTGATAAATATGTCTTAGTAGAAACTATGGCAACTGAATGCAAAAGGAGATTAACACATTTGATTAGAAAAAGTCTTCTCAATTTGTAATTGTTATAAAAGATGTGCTGCAGATGAATTCATAAAGGAAACATGTCACGTTCATTCACCAATCAGGGTACTAATTCATTTGTTATATAAATAGCAAAAGGAAAGTAGCTTTTACCACGTGACTTTATAGGTTGACTGTTTCCACATTTTTCTAAGAGTATTAAACTAATGAGAAACAGAGTCAAGACAAATCTTGTCTTATATGTCTCTCAACCTGGGGTGAAAGCCTATTTTTAAGAAGGCTACATTAACTTGAACTGTGTTACTGAAACAGTAAAATCTTTAAAAATAGGTCAAGGAAGCATTCTTCTTTCATTAATTAGTAAGATTAACTGAAGTTTGCATTCTAAATCCTAGAATATAAATGAGTAAAACGAAAATGGGAACAAGAAGTACATCTACCCAGACCAGTCTTAGGACTTGAAGAAAAATAACCATCACAGGTCTTTTATAGATTTTTTTTTTTTTTTTTTTAATGAACCAGGCCTCTCATTGTGCTTAGATTATTAGTTGAGGAGAATCAAACTATAGTGGAACTTGTGGTATTAAATGATAAGGTGTCTCAACCAGCAGAAGTCTCTGCACAATACACCAGTCAGAAAGGCATCTGGTTATTGTCCCTGCAATAGTTGCAAGCCTTCCCTATCATAGCCATTAAGTTTGAATTTTTAAAAAGCAACTTCACAAAAATACAGTATAACTACAATCAAACTGTTTGTCAAAAATGTATCTTATAGGATAAGTAACTATTTTTTAAAAATCTGTGCTCACTAGTTTTATTTATCACTGAAGAAGAAAGCTGAGATACAAGCGTCAAATCCTCGACTTGTGTTAATTCTGGGGGAAGTGGTGATTTAGGGGGTTTTATACACCCAGAAGAATCTCCAGATTCATGTTTGCATTTCTTGCTGCGAGCCTTCCCTGAAGACAAAGTTGAGGATAACAGTGCAGGTTTCTGAGTGTTGGCAGAACTGCTAATGTCAGCTTCATTTTTTTTCTGACTTTGAGGTTTAGGTGAAATCGCCTGAATAAATAATAAAAAATTGATATTTTTATTTTGGTTTCTTCATTTTTGCTCTTGTATTCTATTTTGACTGTTAAGCAACTTTAGTATCCAAAACATTGTTAAGCAACATGTAACATTTCTATTACAAATGAAAAACCAAAAAGAACCCCACAGATTATTAACTAAAAGTTGAATAGGCTGTCTTTAAAGGGATACTGTCAACCATGTCCAAATTTGGCTTTTAAAAATGTATTACTCATAACATTCTCAGAATATAACATGTTACCTTACTGAAGAAATATTTTCAGTATTAATTTGAAATATACCTCCTTTGAAGCCATATATATCAATGACAATAATAATTAGGTAAATAAACAGCCATGTTTTACAGCATTAGGGAAATAACTTAAACATTTGATTCTAAAATAATCTTTATCAAGTTGAATTCAGATGTCTAAGTAGACAATTCCCCTTTAAAGAAAGATCTTAACAGGAAAACAATGATCAAATTAACGAAACATTATCTTTAACTCATTTTAGTGCTGAAAGCTAGTTTCATAAGCATAATGCATCATGAAATCAAGCCACCAGCAGTACAGAGTTAAAAGACTGAAAAACAAAAACAAAAAAAAACAAAAAAAAAAAAACAAGCAACAACAGCAACAAAAAGTAAAACCAAGGAGTAAAACCAAGTGTAAGTTAAAAACATTGGATTTAAAAACAAAATACGTCGCATTCTTAAGATGAGAATTTTTACCTTCTTCTTGCCAACTGATACTTTTGAAAAAAAATTAGAACTTTGTCAGTTCTTTATTTGGTGATAAAATTTCCTATGTGTGTAAAAATGTATGTGAGTGTGTCCAAAGACAACAGAAAATAGCCACGCTGGATAGGTTTGTAATCTATGGTGTCAGAATGCCTTCCTGTAACATCAGACACAGTCTTTTGTTTTCTAGCTACACGAGATAGTGCTCTATAAAGAATGGCATTGGCAGTGCTCTGTACAATGTAGTTGCCCCTGAGAAACCTTTCAACATCCATGTCTTTTGTGAGGATGACAACCGGGCCTGTGATCTGCAGTTCTCTAGAATATGAAAGATCATTGCTGGGACCTAACAGCTTTCTGTTCCTTCAGAAATACAAGGCACTCAAATTTGGGTAGGAAAAGTGTGTATTTGGTATCAAGAGTAGGGTAGCTTGGAATGCTCTACAGATGGCATGTTGGACACACCACATGAAAGGGCTGGAGTCAGGCGTCCCATTTATTTGTCATCATTTCTGCTCTTGAATTTACTCATTACACACATGTATTTAAGTGCAGATCAATCACTTGAAAAAGTATCCATAAATGGAAAGGATTCCTAAGCTTATCATAAAAGGTGTTGCCAGAAAAGTAATTAGAGCCATTACTTGTATATAAACAATTTTATTGTTCATCTTCACATACGTGAGAGACATCACTACAGCATCCATTACTCTCCAGTTACAAAGTTATAAAACAAGATTTTAAAACTTAAAGTTAATATCTTGATAAGGTGCTTAAAGTTCTAAACAAGGACAAATTAACATTTTAAAAAACTTACTGAATTATGCATCTAATGCAAGTTTTATCCAAAAGTAAATATAACAATTCCCTAATACAATTAAGTAATCTATAATTAATAATCTGAGAATTGGGGTTCAAGACCACAGTCTGAATTTTTTTAATGGAAATAAAATAAATCCATTATTAGCACAGTAAATAGTGTCTGTGGGCCTATTAGAAGCCCATGTCATGAGCGACATTTTTTATTCATCAGGACAAAAAGAGGTCAGTGACAGTCAACACCTCTACTTTGAGTTTACTGCTGACACTCGTTAACATGTCATTAAGGGTTTTATAACTCGGCTTTTAACTTTGAAGCAGGGCAAACAGCATAATTAAGAATTTGTTTTCAAAACATTTTGACATTATAATCAACCTGAATGACAAATAAAAAATGAGGGAAAAGCATTACGTTCCTTTAAAATCTTGAAACCATTTACAACATTTTTGTTAATGATTATTGGTCTCTTTGTTACAAAACTGGCAAGGACTCTGAAATTTTTTAAGTTATACAAATAGAAACAGCCGAGTTACTCAATTTTTCTTTTTTTAAAACTCAATTTCAAATTGATCTCTGTTTTGCTCTCTGAAATTAGCACTGCCCTTCACACTAACCTCCACGTAGAGTAAGTTTTACATTCACCTCAGGACTGTGCATAATGAAAGATTGACATTGTAATGAATTTTCCAGAAACATTTTATTGCCCATGTCCCTGATTTATTGCATTCTGAGAATACCATAAACAGTGGTGAAAATACAAAATAATGTTATATCTGGGACACTGAAATAGTAATACACAGTAAAAAAAAGTCACTTAAAATTTGGTTGAAATACTGACAATAACGGCAAAGACTTAACTGTTTGATGATCACAGAAAGTCAGAAGGTATGGTTTGCTGACATATGAATCAATTTAAAAGACCATTGATTTAATACAACATTAATAGAGGCACCAAAGCAATGCACTGTTATCAAATCAGGCCTAAAATTACCCTGAAAAACTCAATACAATATCAATTAAATTTGGAGTATTTTTAAACGCATATAGATAAGAGCAGAAGATACTCATTTAAAGCCTTCTTTATTAGGCTGCTAATAAAGGAAATTAAAATAATACAAAAAGCACATTAAAACTACATTAAGGCTCAGATTTTGACAGGAGAACCAAGGAAATCCAGGTATGGCTATCACTGTGTCCTTATAGCCGTCCGGTGCCCGAGAGGCCCAGCCCTTAGAGAACAGAAAGCATGCAGTTCCTTATGTACAGGTGTGTGGGGATCTGAAGGCAGCCGAGGCAAAACCTGGCCACTGCCACCTTCACTTGTAAATCCCTCTATTAGGTGGTTTAAAGACAGACCCTTCATAGTTTTTTAAAAGTTTTTGTAGTTATTAAAATATACATCCTAGCAAAAAATGTATGGCTCATTGATCAAGTCATAAAACACATAGTCTAACAACATCAATTGTTACAATATAAAAGAAACTTCTTACAAAAGAAGCTTTGTTAGATGTCAGAAACCCTGCTTGAACTCACAAATGGAAGTATCTGTGTAAGGGTCTTTGTAAGCTAGTTAAAGGTGGGCCAGCTGGAAGCTGAGTTACACCGTGGGAGGCCTGTCTCTATCGCCAGCCTACTGAAAACAAACATGCTGAAGTCTGTAGTCTGCACACCTTAGAGAGGGCAGAGTTAAAAATATATCATCAATTAACTAGCCTCCTATTCCCATATCTGACCAAAGGGCAATGTCAACTACGTGGCTGTTAAAGCTCCATCATTCCAGCTGGGGACCTGGAAAAACATCAAATGCTACCATTCCATACCTGCTCCAGCATTGGAGCTGTTTCACTGCAGTCTTCCTTTTTTTCTGCACCATCCACCCCAACAGCTTTGGATGCCAACAAACCTTGAGAAAAATTGTACAGAAATTGCTTATTAGAAAAAATGTTGACTTTCACCCTAATTAACTTCACAAAAATTTTAGCAGCTGGAATCCCCCATACTTTAGAATGCATAGAAGTAAATATTCTCAAAAGTTTACTTGTCAAAAAGACAAACACCCTTAATAATGACTCAAGGAAATGAACCAGATTTTGAAAGTTGCTTACATAACTAGTTGTAAATATTATTCCTAAAGATACCCTTAGAACACTACATACATACTTCTGCGTTTTATCTATAAAAATTTTAAATTCCACGGTTTAACATCCGAACCCTTAATGTTGACTACATTGTTAGCACTCTTTAATTACAGCCTTTGTCTATACAACTGAAATAGAAAATTATTATTAAGATGTGAGAAACCACTCCAAGTATTCAGAATATAAAATTCTTTTGTTGTTCTATTATTGGCTACAAAAATAACCCCTCCAGTTTTTAATTTCACCTACATCCTTTAACCCAAGCTTTACAGATTTATCGCAACACCCAGCTGTAGCTGATCATCTTACAAAAGTGCTAAAAACACCCATGGACACATTTTATGTTAATGTGAAAAGGGACGGGTACTTCCTATAATATTTGAAAACTTACTTAATAGCTTCTACAAATGATGCAATAATTTGGGAGTTCCAGTTTTCTCTAAAGTACTATACCACTAATTCTCAATTTTAGAAGATAATATTTTATGTGGAGTAAGTATAATTAACTTTATAAGACATTAAAACTCTGCTTTCATTTATAAATTGAAGGCATTTACCTGACAAGTACCTTCAATGAGGCCAAGTCTGTAAGGCTTGTGTAGTAAGAGGTACTTGTTTTTGCTTAGAGCCACCTGACTGATACACACAATGTCACCAGAATCATTTTTGTGTCACTTCACTTCATAGTTAGCTGCACAAAACCTTTGCTTCGAAGGATGTTTAACAATCAAAAGCAATAGCAATTACACCAGGTCGTACAGCAGCTATCTACAGCACCTTCAGTAGGAGGAAAAATGTGCCCCTCCAAAGGTCACGTGACTTCAAACTAGCTGTAGGTAACATTGCTTGACTTTTCCAGATAGCTATCTCAAATTGTTAAGTAATCTAAGTAAGAATTCAAATATTAAAACTGTATTCTTAAAGTAACACTGCAGTCAAATGTTAAACTACGCAAAAAGCACTTTTCCTTTATTGCAAGTTGAGTATCTAGCACACAGAATTGTAATTTAAAGTAGAAAAAGCAAATTGTAAAAATTAAAAAATGGTGTGATATATCAGTGATTGGTGTTAAAACTGGTATTTAATCCAGTTTGAGATAACAGTCTATACAGTATCAAGGGTAGGCTTAAACAGGAAAAAGGTAATCTAGAAATCATTGAGAATCGCATTTGCTTGAGAGGGCAGAGTTAAAAATATATCATCAATTAACTAGCCTCCTATTCCCATATCTGACCAAAGGGCAATGTCAACTACGTGGCTGTTAAAGCTCCATCATTCCAGCTGGGGACCTGGAAAAACATCAAATGCTACCATTCCATTTGAGAATCACTACTAAAATAAAAAGAAAAAATTATTAGAGAATCAAGTTCTTTTTTAGGGACCTGAGTAGAGATTCTAAGGCTAGTGAAATAGGACAGATATTTGCTACATAATCTATTAAACATTATCTTACCCTTTGTTTCCTTTCATGTATAGTGGAAATAATTTTAAAATCTTGTCAATAGATGGATTAGGTCTCAAACTACAAATTAAAAAATAAGGTACTACATACACTCTTAGAAAATAATAATTCAGCCACACTTTGTAAATTTAATTTAGGGTATTACAGCCTCAATTAGTTAAAAGCAATGAGCACTTGATGGTTCGTGAGGGAAAAATATAATTTTATGTAACATTCTTGTAAAAATCAATGGGATGTTTCATAAGAACTACATAAAGTTAGACTAGAAAATACAATACTTGGTATCTAGAGAATTAAAAGCCTCAAATATGATCAATAAGAAACTTTTCTTATTTATATGCACACCATCTTACAAAAGAGTTAAAAATATAAACAATAAATGGGATCACAACCCCATCCAAGAGGAGAGGACTCTGACTGCTGCTTAGAGACAGTTCAGAATCTGTTATCTTGACCTGCTAATGTTCTGGGGAGAAATGCAATCTACACAGAAAATGAGAATTGGAAGAAAAAAAGATACAAACTAAATTAGCCTCAGTTATTTGCAAATATGTATTGTCAACATATTACTAACAGATTCTCTTCCAGAAGAATTGTATCCAGAGTATCTTAATGAAGTGCATTTGTAAGAAATTATTTAAATATCAAGCAGGAGCAAAATATCAAATATTCACGAATCCCACTCACAAAGTGAGTTTCTCAATACTCCGCACTTCGGCTATAGAATACCCAGCTGGCCTCCGCTGCCACCAGGAACAAACAGTCCAGAGGCCAGAGCACCCGGGACACAGCCAAGGGAGGGAGAGCGCCAAGTGAGTAAGTCCCTCTTTTCATCCAGGGACCCCAAACAATATTCTTCTTGGGATTAAGAATCAAATATTCTTGATATTATTACCAATAACCCATTACTGCCCATTCAAACTCCTTGGTTTTTAAAAATTATTTTTCAAATTCCTTAAGCTTCACAAACAAATCTAAGCTATCTGATCTTGTGGGAACCCCTGTAACTATTAGAAACAAACCATGAACCAACTGCTGGCATCTCTTCTACTCCCTTGTCAACCTGTAGCCTACAGCTATTCAAGTTTGCTTGCAACTTTGCCCCAAAATATGGACTCGGTTCTCTGTAAATTGTCTATTCTAAATCTACGCTGTGCAACTATAATTTCAATATCTACTTAGCTGGACACTTATGCAAAAAGCCATCCTATACCATTCCCTATGTAAAAATCTGGTTTAGAATCTACTTCTGTCAGGTGTGTATACAGGGAAGAACAAGAGTGAATAAATGTATGGATTCAGTTTAGCCGGTGGTTGGTTCACTCAATTCCAGCTTGAACTATTTAAAAAACAAGAGTGTAGGGAAATCCTCAGAGCAGGCTGGGATGCCACCAGTCTCAGCCCTGCGCCTGTCAGTGGCAAAGGGACAAAAGGATAAGTACAAGTGAGCTTAGTAAATTTAAATTACACTGTCATTCCATAACATAAATCGCTATTTTTGTATTAGTTCTCATCCGTTTTTATGGTCTACAAACAAAATTCACTATACAGAGGCAAGCTTGAGTTTTACTCATCAAAGGCAATCTTATAATGTCTATTGTCTTCTTGCAGGATATAGTTGTAACCGGAAGTCAGAACGATGAAGAGATGAACTATCAAAAGGATTATCGTACATTCAAATCTTCTGAGTAAGTCAAGGGGAAAAATTACACTGGTCTCACGTTCTAAAGTCTCATGCATTTCTACTGCTGCCAAACTGTCACGTGTCCATCGGAGGTTCCCAGGGAAGTGAAGACCAAGTGCCCCCACAGAAGGCACGGGGTTACTACGCAGCCAGTATTAGCATTTCCTGGAGGCACAGGGAAAACGGTTCCTCGTCCCCTCCCCACTGTCTCTTCAAGGACACACAGAAATAACGTGGACCGAGCTTCTTTTCTTTGTTCACTTCTTTACAAACTGAGCTTGAAGTTCTTAGTAAGGGCATGTGTGATGAGAAGGCAGACCGTAACTAACAGGTTATCTAGGTCATAGGAAACCAGGTGCTAGAGCTGGCAGCCGTGCCGGCCACTGCCACTTCCATCTTCCTCAGTTTTGGCTCCTCCACTAGCGCTGTTTCAATCCGGGCATCGCAGGAGCTGGAAGAGCTCTTCCAGTTCCGCTTGGCACACAGCACGAGGGTCCATCTCTCCAATGCACAACCCAAGTCTCAGGCCATCACAACAATCCCCTAGATGACACTTTGGCTTTCCCCAAAGCTAACGGTTTCTAAGGAGAAGTGGAATGAATGAGTTGATTTTCAAACATTTCCTGCCCTGGGACCAACTATACCCTTTCTCAGAGAAAGGCACAAAAGTAACACTTACAAATGGGAAGACTAAGAAGCCTCCCCCCTTGAAACCAATTAGAATCACTGAAATACCACAATAAAACAGTGGTTCTGAAGACCCCTCAGCTCAGGGTTACCCTTCAGGGGGCTTCCACTCTTCAAAGGTGGACAAAATGTGCAACTTACATTTATTCTGGACTCTGACAAGGAAGCCAAGCTTCTTCAAATGATTTGAAAGAATGCCAGCAAAGGTTTATATAGCTTTATTAAGCCAAAGGCATTAAAAACCATCCTGTCCTTAAAATGAGAACATATGACTGAATAATTAAAGTAGTTTCACTGCTCTTTTAACATACGCTCACAAAAATTGCATATGTTCACCATTTCTTTTAAAGACTGGACCCACTAGGCTGAATAGGCCTAGGAAGTGATGGGCCTACCATGACTGGCCTCCATTCTAATATTTAAATCCCTTCTTCTATGAACACTAACCAGGCTAGGGTTTTCAGCATTTTTCATCATCCTAGCATTCTTCTTCCTAAATTACAACAAAGCACAGAGAACTAAGACCAGATTCTACAGAGCAACCTGAAGATAAGGACAGAAATTTTAAAAACTTATGAACTTTTACATCAGAAATGAACAGCTTCCATGTTTATCTCTCCAACCATCCTTAATGAGACAGAGGAACACGAGAGTGTGGTACTTAGAACCTCAGACGTTATGGCACCACCAGATGACAAAAGCAGGTAATTAAATTCTTATGGAAGCAATTACTACCACCATGGTGATCTGAAGGGTATGGAATTTTATGGCTGTCAATCCTATCCATCCTCACAACAGCCCTGTGAGGTAGGTAAAAGATGTGGGATAGTTTTCATGCTGCATAATACAAAAAGCTGACAGTTTTGAAAGATGCTGACCTTGAAGAATCATAAACTTTTTGTAATTAACTAGTACTACCCCAAAAGATACTTGGCTTTATTGAAAACAAAATACTCTGAAATCAAACCCTCCATTCCCCCCGAAAAGAATCAGTGTAGTTTACCAGTGATCTTGTTAAGTCGAGCTCTCTTTGCCTGAAATGAGTTGCCTTGATTATTTTTCCTCTTGTTGGATAATGTGCTCTCTGGCTGTGGAAAGACCATCTTTGGAATGCTCTCTACATGAAGTCCTACTTTCAATAGAACACATACGTGAGAGTTTATACAGACTCCAAAGTAAAACACATGATTTTTTAAAAATAGTAAAATTGCTGTGCACTTAATTTTTTTTTAACTCTAGTGCTTGACATAGAACTTAAAAAAAAAAAAAAACCACAAATCTCTCCAGACTGATCTATTATTGTAGAAATAACAACTACAGAGCAGTTACCCTTCAGGGGCAAAAACCAGGGAGAGAACAACTTGTTGCTTTTTCCATATTATATATTGAAATACATGCAGAAGCACTTAAAAGGTGTTTTAAAAACATAAAATAAACAAAACTCAAAAGCCTCTTAACAGTAAGTTACAGATCAAAATCTCTCTCATTTCTATTCAAGAATATGGAGGACATCCATGATCAGATTCCCATTTTATGCTGTTAAATCTTCAGATCTGTAAAATGCTCAAAGCTAACTATCATTTATACTAGAGAAAAAGCCTAATTTAACTATATGTTCAAATTATAGGTAGCCAAGGGCTTTGACTTGTTCAGTATTCACTGCGTGTGTTTTCCCACTACCATAGGAATGAACATAGGAACATCTTGTACCAAATGTGTCACTAGACGTGGGCAGATCTTCCTTCTTCTCAACTTCCGGTGTGGTCAGGGGGGCTGAAGTTTCTTCCTTCTTTGAAGGTACTTTAAACCATTTCCTCTCCTCTTTCTCTTTCTCTTTATTGCTGTTGGCACTGGTGCGGGGCTTGCTCCCTGCTTTACTCTTAGCTGCGGCTGCAGCAGCTGCCTTGACTAAAGCTATCCAATCCTCCAAAGGAAAACACAAAACATGTGAAGCATTAAAAATTAATCAAAATCGAATTACACTAATGAGTAAAAACATGAATCACATTTTCAAAGCTACTTTCACATGCACACAAATTTAAAAATCAAATTAACTGTATTTACAAGGTAGATCAACAAAGATTACCAAATTTAATAATCTAATGAATTAGTTGGATTTATAACCTGATATAAAGTAGAAAAATATCTGATAGCAAATAAATGTTCTTTTGGTATATTTTCTCAGGAATAAAATCTAAAATACCAAGAAACCTACGACAAATATGGAATACTACCCAACATTCTGCCCTAGTACTTTAGAATTTAAATGCTGAATTGTAATTCTCTTCTGTAATACAAAGACCATAAAAGAAATGAGAAAAATGTATGTGTTGCAACTCTGCAAATATTAAAAGAAATCTATTTCATCAAGTCAATTACTCTTATTAGGAAGAATGTTCCAAAGTATGGTCCATTTCACAGAAATCAAGGTGTGATTCTATTAATTTGTAAAGCTTTTAAAGCTCAGATACCCATTTAGTAGAGCAGCTTTACATTACTAATAGAATAAAAACAGAGCTACCTTGACCACAGCAGGGACACAGTCAGGCTCCAGATCCAATTCCCTCCCTCTCCAGCTTCCTGGGGCCTGTGTTAGTTGCTATTAAGATGCAAGTATTTATTTTTCCTGTATTATATTCTTTGTATGTTGCTAAATAATTCTTCCTTTTATTTAAACTAAAAATTCTCCTAATAAAAAATATGGAAATATGTAAAGAAGTGGTGCTAGCATTTAAATTGGCACAATTGAAGTTTGTTTTTTTTTAAAAGCAACTATGCAGTGTCTCTAGAAGTGACCCCTTCCTCTCGGGCCACTAAGCTGTCAAATAGAACACCAATTCGGATTCAACCAGAGTGAGTAACCCTTAAATTCTTGTTTAACCAACTAAAAACAATTTCGTAGCAGCAAATGCATTTAATTCATGGCTTATATTAACAAAATAGATCATTAGTCAATGTAAGCTGATGGCTGCTCAATCTTGGAAATATATGATGAGGACAATAAACATTAAAAACAAACAAATCTCTGTCCCCCACTCTCCTGTCTACCTGACAGGAACTGAGAACAGAACGGGACTGTGCCTAACACATTCATTCATTTACCAATTTTGTACTGAACATCCCACTACATGCCCAGGAAGCAGGCTAAGTGTTCAGGAGGCAAGAGCTGATAAAAGCCGCATCCTGAAAGCCCCAGGAATGCATCAGCCCTGCCGTGACCGCACCCGGGCTCCTACCTGGAAATACTCAGAATGCATCAAGCTTTCATAGTATTTTTAACTATTTTCAAGCATGTGTCTTACTAGAAACTGAATTCTGACAAAGTTGGAAAATCAAGGTTTATATTTCTAATTTGTAAAGAAAAAACAAAAGCCAAAAACAAGGTGTGCCAGTATTACCCAACCCATTTTACGTCCAGCCGTCTATTTTAGTCGTGCCCGTTAAGAAACTGACAGGCAAATAAAATCGTAAGACAATGTGACAGGAAAGGTATTAGTGAAATAAAGTATCATGGGTGGACAAAAAAGAACAGATTAATTTTGACTGTGGAGGAAGTCTAGTGAAGGCTGCAGGAAGGGTGATGAGCACTGGAGCCCTGAGGTGGAATTTGCTTGGAAAGGGGCAGAGGAGAGCGGGGAACCACACACAAAGGCGTGCAGTCAGTGTGCAGGACGGGTCAGTCTGAGCAGCTAAAGGAAGACGGCGAAGGCGAACCTTGGGAGTAGTATTTAAGCAGTAAGGAAAAACACGACCAATGCAAAGGACTGAGAGAGCAGTGAACTCAGCAGAAGGGAGACAAGAGTTAAGTACAACCAGACAAAGGAAATAAAAGTGCTAACCCTGCAGATGTCACCCATTTGCAGACTTATTAAGAGCAGAACATTTCATTTTGGGCTGCACAGTATGGGGAAAATTTTAAGTTGTTAGAAAAATGCCAGGATGCATTCCATCTCCAGTGGTTTTCCATCTCCAATAAAGTGAAAACTCAGAGAAATTGAGATACAAGTTGTACCTTTTAAAACTGAAAGGTGACATGATCACATGACTCATTAATCATGGGATCACTGGGGCTATGCTATTAAAGAATTCTCCCATTATTCTGCTGTTCTACTTTTCAATAAGAAAGACTCACTATCAAAAGTAACTGCTATGACCATCCCATGAAAGAGAACTAACTAACATGCCTTTGAATGTTCCCGTAGATGCCATAGTGCACCAGAAGTCAGATGGGCAGGGAGTCACTCCACACATATGGCTAAATGAAATTTTAAGCCACTCAATTCTCTAGGTTCTGCATCGCTCAACTGTGAAATAGAACTATCAGCCATACCTATGGCAAAGAATTAGCTACAAAGACCCAATTAAAGAATGTGTGCAAAATGTTTTAAAAATAGTAAAAGGATTTTATGAGCCCATCTTTAACACTGAGTTACAATGTAACAATTTTTCCCAGCACACACTCAAGGAAAAAGAACAGAAGCCAGAGAAATTTTACAGAGGGGCATTTCTGTAGTGCATTTATTTGCTAGTTTAGTGAAAAAAAAATGTTATTGTATATCTATCTTATCAAGAAATTGTCAAAGTACTCAAAATATGAAAGAATAAATGCTAAGTTGTATTTTCTCAGCATTGCCCAAAGACATCTGATTTAGTATATTCCTGTGATGAAAACTTGTTGGGAAAAGACTCATAAAATGAGATCATTTTACTAAAAACTCCACAAATAGTTTAATGAGCTTGTAATTTAAAATTATGAAAAATAAAATAAAATTAAAGAAAATATACTGCTACCAATATTTTTTTCAGTAGTTTGTATCTTGGCATTCATTTTAATTTAACCTACATCACTATGTGACTAAAATACTTATTTTTAAATATCCAGTAAATTAATTTTTACAACTTATAATTTTACCTCAAACTAAATTGGCTCAATGTCCAATTTGGAAAAGAAATTTTTAGGGCTAGGGCTATCTCATGAACATTTGAATGACCAGAATAACAAAATAGTTTTAAAGCACCAAAACAAGAGAGACAGACAGACAGACAGACACAGAAGGTGGGGTGGGGAGAATTTTGTTTAATTAAATGGGTATATAATAAACTAAGTTCACAATGTTTTACGCAATGTTTCTCTGCAGTAACCAAGAAATCACACCATCAAATGCTTAAAAGATCATTTTATTTATACATACAAGTAGAAAAACAGCAATTTACTGATCAAAAGCATTTGCATTTTAAATTACATTTCATATGAATGGGCAGGAAAAAAAACTCTGCTAGCTGATCGTTTCAAAAATAAAATTTTAAAAACCAGGTGATTTAAAACAATCACACTTCTTTTAAGATATCAAAATCATTTTTTTTAAGCCACTGATCTACATTTCCAGATTAGTAAATGGATAGCATTGTCTGGAGCTGACCAGGTTAAGTTCACACATTTCAGGAGGTCATTTTCCATTGCATAGTATGGAACAGATATGTAGCATATTTCCATATTAGACATTTTTATAGCTAACTTTCAATTTCTTGAAATTAATTGTAGGTCCAGGTGCTGAAAATCCCAAATAACAGCAGAACATCAAAGAAAATGTTTTAAATTTCTACTGGCACCTTTTCTTTCCAGTAATGTCAGGGAACATAGTCAACCAATGGAATCATGGTTTTAACTTCATCCCAGATTCTGCTTCAAAGGCTTACCGTTCAGTTCATTCTTGCTTTGAGCAGTGCCAAAGCATGTAACACACTGCTCACATGGCAGGGCTCAGGGAGCCCTACCGCAAACAGCCTACAGAGTGTCAGGTAAGCGCCTTTTAAAGACCATTAATGACTATGATTTATAGAAGGAAAGAAGAAGATAAGAAACTTAATATAAAATTTTATTAAAAATTAACTTTCTAAATGTTACTATATACCAGGAAAACCAAAACAAAATTAAAAAAAGGCACTTACCTCACTTCCCATAGACTGGTTACACGATCCAGCTGGGTCGATAGGACAACACCAGCTTAGTGGATGCTGGGATTTCACCTGGAACAGAAACTAGTGACCTATAACTTTAGCAGGTCTAACACCAAAGGAGCAAAAATCAAGGGTATAATTTACATTCTAAGCTTCTTTTTCTTGCTGCTATTTGGGGCTATCAGCACATAATCCTACAATTAGTTCACTTTATAAACACACATGTACATTTTGATCAATCACCATTCACAAAAACATCCCTTTGGGTAGCTAGGAACACTGGACACTCTTACCTGCCCCTTAGCATCCTCGGGCATGGCTTTAATGTGCATTCTTTTTAAACAACGAATTACTCCATCATAAAATTGAACTGTAAATGTTCCTGAAAGAGGAGCAAGCCAGAATCATTAGAAAATATAATTCAATAGTACAGCAACACTTGAAACCTAACAACTAATGAAGTGTCTTGACAGAAATCAGTACCTGTGATTACAGTAACTGCAAACGTACAAACCAGGACTCTTTATCAAGTTTAAGCTTATTTTCTCCTTCCCTCTAAAAACAACTCTGAGTTCCCTTTAAAAAGTACACAAATTAAATCCTGATAAGTTAGTTACATGTAATTCTGTTCTTTACTGAACGATTTTCGAATTTATGTTTATGTAACATGTGAAGTATGTCATAATGCACCTTGACCAAAAAATCATTTATAAAAATGTTTATATTTCTATAAACATGTGCTTCCTTTCCAAATCTGTTCCTGATTAGAAGATATGATAAAGGAAAACACCATTTTCTCAGTAAAGAATGGTATCTTTGGCAACAATGAACTAGCCAATCAGAATTACAGATCCATGGGCTTCTACACTAGAAGGTACTTCACCAATCATCCAGACAGAAGTCCCCTGTGCAGACAGAACCAGGAGCTCCGGAGGCTACATGGGGGCGGGTGGCAGCCAGCTCCCAAAGCAGAGGCGTTTCTAACCCCGCCCCCCGCCCCTTCCGCCAGCCCGTTTCAAGGGCTCCGGATTCTGTGCGCGTCTCTTGCCAAACATATTGTAACAGACGACAGGCTAGCAAGTCAATAAATGTCAGTGTATCAGAAAATGTAAGTTGGGTAAATTTTATACTTATGGAAATTCCAGTATTTTTCTATCTTTTCCTGTACAAATGAGAGCGCCACTTTAAACAGACTTTTACAAAAGAAATATAAACAATAAGTGGGATAATTGACACTACTGGCTTTGAAGCTGCCCCCAAGACAATGACATATGTAGAAAGGTTCTCTTTTCTTTATAATCTTAACTTCGTATCTTCCTGTAACTAGTGTGATACGTAACAGGACAGCTATAAAGGTCTAAACCCAAGCTGTGAGAGGCTGACTAGCTGAACAGCAAGGAGCCTGCTGCGCAGCACGCCCCTTCCTCGCTAGCGCACATGTGTGCGCCTGTGCACCCCCGCGCTGTCTGTGCTGTGACGCGTCCCTTCCTAACCCCACCCACTCTGCACATCGGTTCTCCACATGTCCCCCGTCCTGCAAACATCCCGAGCACCGCAGTGACACGCCTCTTCTCAACTGAAGCCACAGTACAAACAACTGAAGGTCACATCCGTGGAGTTCCGTCACTTGCGGGGAATACAGGGCTTCCTTTACCTTTGTTTCCCTTTATCCTTTTCTGGGTGGGGCAGGGGGACAGGCTCATCCACCGTGTGGGGCATACAGAAATCACAAAATAAGCACCTCTAGAGGAGGTTTTCCAACAAATTTTATCTGCTAATGTATCTCTATGGGCTCACTTGAACTGCTCCTGAAATGGCAGTCCGCAGTCAGCGTCATCATTCCTCCACCAACGTCAGCTTGATTTTATGCGTTACATGCCCACGGACAACGGGATAGGATAACAAATGCGGGCGGTTTTGTTTCTGAATTGGATATGTGTACTCCGTACTCCTCCGAAGGAGCTTTAAGCATGGAAGGAAAGTTCCAACTCACTACACTTAAACAAACTGGTCTTAATTAAAATGGCATTGCTTATTTCAGTAAGTTTTGTGTTGTTGCTTTGGGTGGATACTTTCATCCAAAATAATTAATTCGTGACTTCTGTCCTTCCACAAATGGTTACTGACTGCCCACCCTGTACCAGGCTCTGGACCTGTCGCAGGGCAGCCGGGGCGCGTGTAAGACACGGCCGCAGGGGCTCCGCAACTGCGCCCCAGAAGCCCAGGTGCACAGTGAGATCCAGACCCCAGCAAGAAAGGGGACGTAACCCACAAACTTGGGATGTCCCTCAACTCTTCCTGTATTACCACAAGGTGACTAGTGATAATAAAAATCATAGCCATTATTTGCTATTTTAATTCATTAAAAGAATTGGAATAAGACTTTTGTAAAGTTAGAATCATAATTTCTAGCTAAGTGACTATGATTTATTTTCACACCTACAATGAATACAACCCTTTTCTATCTTCTTATCGCCTATTTTTTCTTGTTTATTGTTAAGTTTAAAACCTCATCATAACCAATGGTGCCCATCAACTCCAAACAAATTCAAATTCTTTGTTTTCAGTCCTCACCCAAAGACCTGATCGTGCCCCAACTGGGGACTGAGCCGGCCGGCAACCTAGCTGTGCGTCCTGACCTCAGATGGAACCACCAGCTTCTGGCTGTGCACGGATACTCCAGCTAACCAAGCCACACTGGCCAGAGCAAAAGGCAGGTTCTTTAGCAAGATTACAAGACACTTATACCTATCCCTGCTTCTCTCTGCAGCCTCTTCTCTTGCTATTCTACTCCCTTTGAAGGAGTCCTTCACTCCGGCCACATTAGCGACTACAGTTTCTAACGAGTGGCATGCCTCTCCTCCTTTGCATAGACCATTTCTTCTGTCTGAAAGACATTTTTATTCCTTCTGTATCTAGCTGACTTGTATGGCTTTCAAGGTTCAGTTTAAAAGTGTCCTCTTCCTTAGGTTCAATGCCCTTCTTGCAAAAAAGCTGTCATTCGGTGTGCTTCTTCAGTATTGTAAAAAAATAAATGAGTAGTCACGTTTAAGAAATAATTTAATAGAAAAGCTAGTATATTACCAACTTGAATGACATATTTAGTTATTTCACAACTGTTTTAAGGGCTATATTAAATAATAATTTTTTTAAAAAAGATTTTTACTCATTATTTTTAGAGAAAGAGCAGGGAGGGAGGAAGAAAGGGAGAGAAGCATCCACGTATGGTTGCCTTTCACCTGCCTCCAGCTACAGACCTGGCTGGAGACCTGGCTTGCAATCTGGTTATGTGCCCTGGCTGGGAATCGAACCAGCGACCTTTAGGTTCTGAGGCTGGCACCTATCCACTGAGCCACCAGGCAGGGCCTAAATAATAAATTTTTTAAAATTAGTATTTCCAATAATAATTTATATATTCTCATACCATTTCAAATTGGTCATTCTACAAGTTCTGTTTTGTAAATTCATTACCTGTACAATAGATTTATTGGCCCTATGGCACACTAACACACCTGATTTCTGTGTTATTTTCACCAGTTCTAATCAGCTCAGTAACTTCTGCTCAGCATCAAGATTAGATACCACAAAAGGCTATAAGAGAAAAATTAACCCTCAATCATCTACAGAAACTAAGAGAAGGGTGCAGGGGAAAGGTGCCATGCAGCAAGTCCTCCAACGCATGAGGTCCCATACTCTTTCCCAGACATCGGTGTGCAGGATTTCACAGCCACACTGACCTGACCTGAATTCCCTGTCTTTAACCCTCCCTTACACCCCGGGTGAGATGAGCATCTGAAACTAGCCTATACAACAAACTGGAAACAGAGAAGTAGAAATGAAAAGCACGCAACATAAACCTGTGCGCTGAAAGCTAAAAACATTTAACCAACTATTCACCTCTACTAATTTAAGCCATTTATTTAGGCAAGAATTAAAATTAGAAATACAGTTTAAGTTTTCTGTTGATCCCATTTAAACCCCGGTCACTCCAGACACATACCTTCTTTGTTAATCGCTTCAATCTTAGCAGGGTAATAGCGACAGTCTGTCCAACGAGCCAGAACTTCTTCTCCAGCTTTAAAATCCTAGTTTAAACAACTTTTAAGATCAATACCACGTATAATAATAGGCATTTCCTTAATAAAAAACAAGCTTTTGTAAAAGTTAACAGAACTCCTTCTAAAATATATCATTAAGTATCTAGCAAGTGAAAAAAGCTTGCTACTTACAAAGAAATCGTCCTCATCCTTTAGGCCCTCTTTCCTCAATGCGGGCCTCTCAAGGGGCCGTAGTCTATTGCTGTCCCAGTAAATCCACTCATCGTAACGATGACTCCAGCGCTCAAAATGGACCAACATTTTGCCTTCCTCATAGTCAATCTTTTCGATTCGTGATGGATACCTCAAAAAGAAAAAGGGGCTTCCTATCAAGAGAAAATTCTTACATTTCTTCACACGAAGTATTATCAAGTATGAACGATTGCTTACTGCCAAAACCACAAGGCATGGGCCCGTATTTTTAACATGTTCAGTCAACAAAGTTTGTTTTCTTTTTTTTTAAATTTTATTGTTGTTGTATTACATCCATCCCCTTTTTGCTCCCCTTTGTCCCCCTCCCCACCCACCCATTCCCCCCAAAGTCAGTCCCACCTGTTGTCCATGTCCATGGTTCCTTTATACTAGGTTCTTGTCTAAGCTGCTCCCCTTCCTTGCCTC